>JAASFO010000599.1:0-17022 GCA_023333815.1 Globisporangium recalcitrans
AAAACAGCACTGTAATACATGTCATCGTGTTCGAGGGAGTCGCTCATGGATCGCGGGAATTGCAGCAATGCGGACTGTGATCGTAGAAAAATGATCATGGCGCGCTAAACAATGGCCGCGTTTCGTACCCCCCGGAAATGATCATGCGGATGTGAGCAATGCCTGCGCTTCGTATTGTGCCGGGGAAATGATCATGCCAGAAAAGCAGCTCACTTGTCGTATTCCAAGAGAATGATCGCGCCAAGATCAAAATCAATGTGTCGCTGTCAATGACAGCCCCCAAGCATTTTGAATGTTCCCAAGCATTGAGCGAGTATCGATATCCTCTAAAAGCGCCACACTTGTGACCCAAGTGATTGGCGAGGCCATCCTGGAAGCTGAGTGCCTCGTGGAAGTGTAGTGGGCACAAACCAGCGTCGCCATCGACCACTCTGGCGATTCTTCTGTGCAAGAGTGTCGAGACGAGCACCTGGACTGCAACGCCAGCATCCCAGAAATGAAAAGCAGCTTTCTTGCGCGGATCTCCCATCGATCACATTCGGATCCTCAATTCGCTAATGCGAGCGCTTGGGCTTCCTTTACCCAATCTTAGAGGAAGCGTCGAGTCTATGGCTTTGTGTTCGCTGAGCGAGTGTCCTCTGCGCTCGGCATGCTTGGTGCACACACACTCTGCCTGGCAGCTGAATGCCAAGAAGGCGTGAACGCGCATGCAACTGCGATAGGCAGTCGCGTCCCCACGACTCGAGGGTTGGAAGCTGCTTTGCGGTTCAGAAAATTCTCCACCAGGGTCTCGAAGAAGTCGGCTTTGTCAGACAGCGAGCAGTTCGATGCAGGAATGTGGGGAAGTGAAAATGACTGTGCAGTATTGCAAGAGAGCATCTCCAACCCCTGTCAAAGCCGCTATCTGATTCGAAGGGTTCTGGCTTTTCTCTCGCATAAACCTGTCACTTTTTTCGAGCCTCCGACAGCTTATGCCACAAAAAGAACCTCCGGGAATCGATAACGACAGCAGCAACTCAACAGCAACGTACCGAAATCAACAACCCCCCTTTTTAGCAGCACCGCATTACACTGCAAGCAACTAATACAGACGCAAAGAGCTACAGACAGACAGACAGCAGCAGCGGAACCCACCTCACTTGAGCATGGCGACTTCAAGCTCTGCCGCCGCTACAACGGCCCTGTCGCTCACGGAGGAGCACATGAAGCTCACGCAGCGCGCGGACAAGCAGCTGATGAAGCTCATCCCGATCCGGTGGGCGGGCGCCGTGCGCAAGAAGGGCGACTGGCTGCCGCGCTGGGAGGAGATGTTCGCGGCGCTCGACGGGCTCTCGCTGCGCGTCTTCGAGTCCAAGACCAAGTTCCTCGAGCTGCAGGAGCTGCACGAGCGCACCGCCACGCGCGCGCGGTACCCTGCAGGCTCGCCGCCGTCGCACGGCGCGTCGTCGTCGTCAACAACAGCGGCGTCGCGTGGGAGCGTGAACAGTCTGCGCACGGCGTCGCTGACAGCCATCCCGTCGCACAAGAGCAACCTCACAGCAGAGTCCGCAGGCGCCGAGAGAGCAGGCAGCAACAGCAGAGACAGAGGCGAGAAAGACAGGAAGGGCGTGTACACGATCACGGCCGTGGTGAAGGAGAACGCCGGTCGCGCGCACGGCTTCTGCGTCTCGACGCTCGAGAAGAAACCGATGCACTTTGCGGTCGAGAGCGAGCTCGAGCGCGTCGTGTGGCTGCACCTCATCACGGCGGCGCTGGACCAGCAGGTGAGCCTGCCCAAGGCGAAGAAGAAGCTCGAGTCTTCCTCGTCAGCAGCAGCAGCAGCACCGTCATCCGCAGGAGGTCCGCTCTCGGTGCTCATTCCGTCGCAGTCGCGCATGCTGAAGACGCTGCTCGGGACACCCATCAGCGTGAACCTGTTCATGTTCTACGAAGCCTGGGGTCACATCCAGTGCCGCAAGGGCAACTTCGCGGACCTCATCCCGAGCCTGCACCCGAACATCAGCATCACGTCCAACTACCCACCGTCCGTGCCGATCGCGGGCGAGTACCACGGCTGCGAGGGCTTCCTGTTTTTCTTCACGAAGATGCACAACACGATCGACATTTCGCACTACACAGTACAGCACATGGCGCGCAGCGGGGACCTCGCAGTCGTGACGGGGAGAGAGACGATCAAGAACGTCGCGAGCAGCCGCAAGTTCCGGCATCTGTGGAAGCACGAGCTCCGGTTCGAGGCGGACGGTCGCATCAGTCACATCAACATCATCGCAGACAAGACTGCGGCTGCTGTGGCGTTCGGCGTCCAGTCTGACGGTCCGTCGCTCGAGCTCCCGCACGAGCAGGAAGAGTCAGCGAGCACGTGTCCGCCCGGCGAGATCCGCGTGGTGTGCATCTCGGGCGAAGGCATCAAGAAGAAGAAGCCGATCCCGTCGTCTGCGAACATCAAAGTCACGATCGGACTCAACAATTTCCCGCACCAGACGTCGCTGAAAGCGTCAGGAGGCTCATCGACAAATAGCAGTAGTAATAGCAGCAGCGCCGGCAGTAGCAGCAAAACCATGAACCACGTTGGGTCGTGGAAATCGTACTCGACGCGGCCGTCCAAGAACGGCAATGGCACGAACCCTTTCTGGGCCGAGACCCTGAGCATCCAGTTCTCTGGCGCTGTGCCCGGCACCAGCTCGTGTTTATTCATCGACGTGTGGAGTATCAGTGTGATGGGCGACGAGCTCATTGGCTGCGCGAAAGTGAACTTGGCGAACTACTTGGGGACGTCAGCAGGGACGCAGGAGGACATCGCGTCGCTCGCGGTGCCGAAATGGTACGATCTCCGCAAACCAGAGGAGTTTCTATCGAGCAATAGCAGCACTGGTTCCCCTGACAAGAAAAAGCGCATGAACAGCAGCGGCGTGGCCAGCGAGAACACTATGCAGGATAACTGCGGACGTCTGCAGCTCAGTATCAGCTTTCTGCCGTACGGAGATGACGACGACGAAGGTTTCTTTAGTGATGGCGCAGAAGCCACGCCTCGGCATCGCAAGAGCTTTGATCGATTGCAGGCGCTGCACGAAGAGACAGGGGAGAAGGAGAGAAACACGCTCGAGCGAAGGCTGTCAGGTACTTTTTATTCGGAAAATGATTCGAGTTGTGGAAGCGGCAATGCAGCAGACACTGGGACTTCAAAGAACGGAGAGACACGAAGGAGCAGTCTGGAAGGAGCCCCCACTGGAAGCACAGGGTCGCCCGATGACATGTACACTTTCACCGTCGCATCGACCAAATTCCGCGTGTACACCCGCTATCAGCTGATTCGTGCGATCGGCCATGGCGCGTACGGCGTGGTGATCGCTGCGAGCGACCAGATCACAGGCAACTCGGTGGCGATCAAGAATATCCCCAAGACGTTCGACGACCTGGTGGACGCGAAGCGCATCGTGCGCGAGATCCGGCTCATGCGCCACCTCACGCACCCGAACATCGTGTCGGTGATCGACGTGATGCGTCCGCCATCGCTCGCCGAGTTCGAAGACACGTACATCGTGACGGACCTCATGGAGACGGACCTGCACCGCGTTATCAACTCGCAGGAGACGCTCTCGAGCGACCACGTCGCGTACGTGACGTACCAGCTGTTGTGCGCGATCCGGTACATCCACTCTGCGCAGATCATCCACCGCGACATCAAGCCGTCGAACATTCTGATCAACCGCGACTGTCTGGTCAAGATCTGCGACTTCGGACTCGCGCGGGGTATCGACGTGGCGACAGACGGAGGCGAGGCAGTGGACCAGGCGCTCACCGAGTACGTCGTGACGCGGTGGTACCGTGCGCCGGAGCTGTTGCTGGCGAGTCGGTACACGCCGGCGATCGATCTGTGGTCCATCGGGTGCATTCTCGTGGAGCTGTTCACTCGGAAAGCGCTGTTTCCCGGTCACGATCACGTGCACCAGCTGAATCTGATCCTCCAGCTGGTCGGGAGTCCACCCAAGGACGACATGGGCTTCATCACGAACGCAAAGGCGAAGAAGTGGATGGCGCGCCAGACGCAGCACGGGACCAAGTCGCTCGCGTCCGTGTGTCCAACAGCGCCGAAAGACGCGGTCGACCTGATGACGAAGCTGCTGGAGTTCGATCCGCGCAAGCGCATCTCGGTGGACGACGCGATCGCGCATCCGTTCGTGGCGTCGTACCGCAAGACTGAGGCGGAAGCGACGGCCGAGTCGCCCTTCGACTTTTCGTTCGAGAAGGAGAACCGCCACAAGCTCGACAAGGACACGCTGCGCCGACTCATCTTTGAGGACGTGTGTCATTTCCACCCGGACGCGAAAGAAGAGCTCAACCAATTTGTGCATGACCAAGAGCGCCTGCGGGTGGTGGAGGAGCAGACGATGCGGCAGATGGAGAGTTCGGGCATGCCGTCGTCTCAGCGCGCAGGGGCTGCATGAAGAGGATGGGAGAGAGGGAGAGTGGCGAATGCTCAGGCGCGGAATGAACAGGAGGGCGTGCTGTGCTCTGGATGGCTTTTCGGGCGACTTCCTGGTGCAGCACGTTGCAAGGACAGCAAGTCTCCAACTTTACAGCAATAGCAGAACAGCAGCATTCCCATCCACCCATCTTCCAGCAATCCCTGTTTGCAATCCGTTCTGGCATTTGTCAGTGGGTACATTCTACTGCAGGTGTGTGCAGCCAAACCTGAACCCAAACAGAAAACAGCATTACGGAGTCGCGAATTCGCCAAGAGAGCTGAGAGTCGACGATGATCGCAGTGCTGGACACCATTGGCATCATCGCGATCAGCTGCGTGTCCCTGGCCAGTCGATGGGCAGAGTCGTGGCGCTGCAGATCGCTGAGCCGAGCTCGTGCATGTGCGCGGCGTCAAGAGAGCCAGCCTCAGCGTCGACGGCTGCGACGAGATCCTGCAGGGCATTGTTGCGTGGATGAAGAACCGCCTCGCCAAAGAAGCAAGCTGAGCTCTGTCCGTCATTGCGCCAGGTGGCAAGTCGGTTTGTTGTATTATTGCGTAGTGTTGTATCACGAAGGTTCTTGAATCCAGCCACGTTCCCATCCATCCCTGCCTTGCTTTTCATCCTGGCACTATGCTGTAGTCTGCCATTCTACCACCACTACAGGTGACTGTAGCCGAAGCCCACGGCGGCGGCGAGCGCTGCGACCGAGGCGCCACGCTTGAGCGCCTGGTCCGGATACCGGTACATGAAGAGCGCGAGGTCGCCCACGACGCGCTTCTCAAAGTGCGGCATGACGTCGCCGATTGACAGCGGCGCCTTGGCGAGTGCCAGCAGATCGCTGATCATGCGCAGCGTGAGCCCCCAGAGCACAAAGTCAAACTTGTGGCGCTGCGTCACGTCGTCGTCCGGCTGCGCGTGGGTCGGCCGCGGCAGGTAGATGCACGCGAAGACGAGCTTGCCAAAGCACGTCTCCACCCAGCTCTTGAGCCGCGGTCGCGTCGCGAGCGGCCGGATCATGTCTTCGATGGGCCACGCGAACGACGTGCAGCGATTCGGGTTGAAAAGTTCCTGCACGTCGACCCAGAACACGTCGGCGATCTCGGACTCCTGGATCGTCGGTGTGAACGCCTGCTCCTCCGCTGGAGTCTCGATGAAGAACACTGTGGGGATTTGCAATCGATGGTTAGCTGGACTTGTCATGGCAATGTATTCATAATGAGTACAGACAGACATGAAGCGCAAGAGCGTACCTTGTGTGCTCACCCAGAACGTTCGCAAGTGGGTCTGGATCGCTGGCAGGCTTCCAATATAGCGCACGTGTCTACATGCAATCAACAGCAGCGATGAGTGTGATTAGACAAGCCCAACACCAACAGCAATACCACAATGACTCGCCGACGTCCACGTACGGCGTCGTGAGGTCGAGTCCAATCTCCTCCATGGTCTCGCGCTGCGCGGTCTCGAGCGGGGTCTCCCAGGGCACGCTGTCGTCGCTCTCGCTGGCTTTGATGGCGCTCAGGCTTGCGTCGCCGCCCTCCAGCACGGCTTTCTGGCGCTTGCCGCCCGGGAACGCGACCTGTCCGCTCCACGTGTCGCGCTCGTTGATGCTCCGGCGCACGAGTAGCAGCTCGAGCGTGCGCTGCTCGCGCTCTCGCCAGCGGAACACCGCGGCCACGCTCGCGCGCTGATATCAAACATTCACACACCACGAGAAGAACCGACTTGTTGTCAGTGCGCACGCACAGGATTATCGTACAGATCGGGAGATAGAGAGGGAGGGACGCACGGCGGGGGGTGCGGCTGACCGCTGCGCGCTGAGCTTCGCGAGGTTGCGCTCCAGCAGCGGCAGCACGGCCGCCACCTTGGCCGGCTCCAGGAACTGCAGCACTCGCCGACTCATATTGCGAGCTGCGTGCTTGATGAGATCGAACGCAAACACGTTCGCGTTGTCACGTCAAACAGCAGTTGGCTCGGATTTCTTGAATAGAGGGAGAGGACTCGAACTCACCATCACTCTGAACCCTTTACACCGAGCCATCCAGTCAACCAGATATCACGACTGACCTAATGGATGTCAAAGAAGATATGAGGAAGAAGATATGAGGAAGAAAATATGAGGAAGCTCTGTGTGAGATGTCTAGCAATACTCCCCTTGAAAGATAGCCGCCATTCCCACGGAACTCATAGGCGCACCCGGTGTGTGCGTTTGTTGCGATGATGGTGCTTTAGTCAACTCAAGCGTCCTTCTCAATGACTGCTGCGGAGCACGCGAAATGGTCTGTCCGTTCGCGCGCTTTGTCAGCGATGGCGAGTTTCAGCTCTCCTTGTGCACGGGGTCTCGATTTCGATGAGAATCGCCAGCTTCACTCGAGAGCGATGCGCTTTCAGACGCCATATCATATGCTCTCAGGAGCGAAAGAAAAGATGCCGGAATGGATCGTCCTCCACGCAATTCGAGGCTCTTTATTTGTCGATGTGGAGCTGGAACTGATGAATAGATGGGAATGTCGAGTGTGCATTTGAACACGCACGGCCGCTGTTCAGCTCGCGACCCCATTATCGACGCCACCACCGCAAAGCAAAGTATCACCCGCCTGTGAAACAAGAAAAAGTGCAACCGCAAAGAATCCTGGACCTCGCATGTAAACGAAGAAGAACTCACGAACGACGTCCATTGCAAGTGGAAATAAGTGAGACGAGCTTGCGGAGCGTCACGATCGATGAACCATCACTCTAGACAAGCCCTCTTTTTGTAGTGAAGCACGCGTGTGGCTGTGACGCTAAGACAAAGGTCTCGTCACTTTCGAGGACTGTGGCTGCGTGTGTGCCTTGTGGTTTCCGAGAAAGAGAGACGAATCGAGTCTCTGTGATGGTTTCGCGCTCACTCACTCGTGTTTAGTTGAATGTGTGCGAAGAGAGCGGGTTTTGAACCAGGTTTGGATACCTGGTGTGTGTGGGTATGCTCTGCGTGATGACACGGACATGTAGAACGGGTCTCAACTTCAACATGTCGAAATGGAAGGAGCTCTTCTCTTCTCTTCTCTTTGCTCGCTGGCGTGCTTCGGTGTTAAGCAAGCAAGCCTCACGATTATTCTCGAAAAGAGCGGCACATTGGTTGGGATATGAGACTGGGCTGATAGCTGACGTCGTTCGGCTGCTGTTGGTGTAGCAGAGGCTCGTCCCGTGAAGAAAGAGATGCTGTGCTTTGGAGATCGCGTGCTGTAAAAGCTCGTCCACATCCATGCTATCCAAGCCATGTCTTCCAGACATCTGCGTGGACTTGGTTGGCTCGGATCAAACTCAGCAAGAGTTTGATTGGAAACAAGTTCAGCTGGGAATAGATATACCGGTACCGGTACATAGAGTAGTGGACGAGCGTTCACAGCGGATAAGAGTACCCAATTATGGAGGTACTAGCAACTCATTGATGTTAGCCTCTTCAAAGATCGCGAACCTCTTGATTTAAGTATGCTTGAAGCTATAAAGAGGCAAAATGACTCCATCTTTTCAAGGTGCACTGTGACCGTCTCTGTTCACTTGCTGTCTGCTCGTATTCCCAACTCCCAGTTTCCTCGACTCCAGTTGAGCTGCCAGGCACAAGGGCTTTCGTGAGCGTCCACCTGTAGTCGCCTTCCGTCCAACACAGTGCACAAGCGCATTCATTTGCTCGTGGTTGTTTCACCCACTTGCTGAACTGCTGTGCGCTTGTTTCGCTTCCTTTTCTGCACAAGCGAGTCACCATTTGCGCGAGAGCCGCAACTTTGTCTTTGTTAGGTCATGCCATCTCTTTTTTTCCGTGTCCATTCCATAAAAAGGCAACAGAGTTCTCAGAAAAGGATATAGCGTGACACACAAAAGATACTGTCTGGCTGGCTGGCAGACAGCCAGACGCGCACTCATCGCCGGCTGAGTGCGCACCAAAAGCCGGCAATTGACTAACCCGAGCGCTTGTCGTCTGCTGCATGCAGACGAAGGCGAGAAGCAGTCACACCTGTCTTGGGAAAGTAGCCGCGGATGAGGAGATCTTTGTTCCTGGCGGATTGTGCACGCGTGCCTGCCGCACGTCTACCAGACCCTTCCTGCGAAAAAACGGCACTTCACGTCATCCATTTTCCTCTGTTGATGTGTGAGTTTCGAAAAAGCAGCAGCTCAACTCTCATCTACAGATCCGAAGGAGGGTGAGGGCGGGGGCTTCGCTGGTTATTCGTCGGCAGACTGGAGATCTGCTGTGCATATCGCTCGTTCGAACATTCCATCGTCGCAGCTTGATTGTGGCTCTGGGTTGGCAAGTACAGTCGATTGTAATCAGAACCATCCAATCAAGAGAGTAGTTCTGATTACAACTCCTCAAATAGACCCACCAATCAGCAGCGAGCGTACGCGGATCCTCGATCTTCATTAGGACGAGGTCTGTTTTCAGCCAATAAAACCGATTTCGAGCTTCCTCAAAATAGACTGCCAAGTCGAAACACCCGATTTTAGGTATGCGGAAACTCAGAGAGCACCTGATTGTAGTATGCAGAAACTCAGGCTAAAGAGTTGCACAGAAAAGAGTGCAACGCTTTTCTGAGCCAAAAGCAGAAAAGCTGCGACGAGAAGATCACACGAAGATGTGATGATTGACACTCTCTCTTGAGCTCCTGGTGCGAGTGTTTCTGGTAATCCGAGAGAGCGTCAGGGCTCCTTCTGGTCGTTCGCTCTCATCATCACTTCTGCTCTTACTTGCCGACTGCGACCGAATCTGAGTCCGACGCAATGGTTTAGTCTCGCGTCGCGCGTGATCTCTCGACTCATTTCTGCTTTTCCCTCTCGCGTCACACGCCAAGCGCTCCAGAAATCGCATTGCTAGCCACGTGAGAGACCGACGCATTACCACACCCTCGCGCCAACACGGTACGTGGAACTTCCGCTCTCTTGACAGCTGCTTGATGGCAATGGATGGAGCTGACGCAATGATGCATGTCATCCTATATTTGTATTTTGAAGCCCTCGACTTGCGACTTTCACAAGAGTTCTCCGAGCGGAATCGAAACACAGACATCAGCGATGAGTACAGCAAGCACTGGTCTCCGTCAGCAACTGCTGAGCCACCGTCAGCAGCACGACGACAAGTCGAAAAGCCAGCGCTCGACGTCCCGGCGGTCCTCGAGCTTCCGAAAGATGCGCGACGCCGTCGTAACCCAAGAGAAAGATTGTGACTCCTCGTCGACGGATGCCCGCACCAGCTGCACGAGCCACGATACAGACTGCGGGGAGCTGCTGTGGGACCGCCTCTCGACAGGATCAAGCACGGAGCAGGACTCGGACGGCTGGAGCAACCGAAGTCACTCCCCAGCCCCAGTGGGTCGTCGGATCTCCGTCGAGCAGAGTCCCATCACGACTCCGAGATCTATGGAGAACAAGAGCCCCAGGAGGAAGACTAGTGCTGAGCGGAATCAGCTCTCCTCGCCAAGTGCGTGCTCAAGTCCGGATCAAGGCTCGCTCCAACGCCACAGAGGGCGTACCACAAGTCCCAAGTCCAAGAGCAAAGAGATTGTGCTGGGACGACATGACGACAAGTGCAACTCGGGGTCATTCGTCCCCACGCGCGTCCGTCCGATTGTGCGACCTGTCAACATTGGTCCTCCGACCGAGTACGATTTCCGAAACACGAACGGCTTGATCAAGTGTCTCAACTCGATCGCGCAACTTCCAAACCCAGAGGAGCTGAGTGCGAAGCACTTGGTGATCAACGAGGTCCAGCGCCTCGTCGACGACTGGCTCCGAGTCACATTCGGTCCTGAAAAAGAAACCACAGCGACCTTGCTCTTGGGCGGCAGCTGGCATCTCAAGGTCGGGCTCTTCGACTCGGACCTGGACATTGTGACTTTGTTGCCGAGCTTTGTCACCGCCGAGCTCTTCTTTGGCTCCCTGTACGAGTATTTAAAAGCAACTGCCTGCGTCAGCAAGATCGTGGCGATGAAGAAAGCAGCGGTGCCGATCCTCGCGTTCCAGCTCAGCGGCGTGCGCATCGACCTGCTCTTCGCCAGGTACACGCAACCCGTGGTGCCAAAGAACTTGCCGATCCACAGCGACCAGGTGCTTGTCGGCATGGATGCAACGTCGATCCGCTCGCTGTCCGTGCCGAGAGTTGCCTCGTTGATCTTGGAGCTCGTTCCGAACGGGTGTGGATTTCGCTCCTGCTTGCGGATCATCCGGCTCTGGGCAAAACGACGCGGCTTGTACTCGAACAAAGCTGGCTTCCTCGGTGGCATTTCGTGGACCATCCTCGTTGCCTTCGTGTGCCAGATGTTCCCAAAGGCGACGATCTCGTCTGTGATCCACCGGTTCTTCGTCATCATGTCGACCTGGAGCTGGCCGACGCCAGTGCTGATATCCAAGCCGTACGAGTCTCCCGCGCTCGAGTCTTGCTCGCAGTGGTCTCCTCAGAAGAACCACCACGACCGCAGTCACCTGATGCCGATCATCACGCCGGGGTTCCCAGCAGTGAACTCGTCGGTGAATGTGAACGAGTCCACGATGCGCATCCTGCAAGAGGAGTTTGAGCGAGGCAAGTGCATCATGGACGAGATGCAGGCGAAGGGGCTGAGCAGTCCAGCTGTCTGGCAAAAGCTCTTTGCTCCGACCGAGTTTCTCGTTCGCTATGACCACTACCTGGTCGTCGAGCTGCGCGCCAAGGACGAGGAAGAGCTGAGCGAGTGGGCGAACTTTGTCGCCAGTCGAACGCGAAAGCTCGTCGAGACGTTGCAGCACAACTCGCCGGTGCAAAGCGTCCACCTTCTGCCTGATCTGATCAAACCGCAGCCTCGAAGCACTCGACAGGAATCCTCGAGCGACGATGCTGTCGGGTATTATCTGGTCGGGTGCACGATCAACAATCCGAAAAGCGGCAAGGCTGGTGGGACTCCAGACCACGAGATCGCGAAGACCTGTGTGCTCCCAGCTGTCCGGTACTTCATGGGGACGGAGCTGGCGAATTGCCCCGAGAAGAAAGAGACGATGCGCGCAGAGATCACCTACCAGAGGTGGCAGAACCTGCCCGAGGGAATCTTTCCGCAGGGGCGAGTCGCTGCGGCTGGGGAGCGCGCGCGGTTCATCCTGAGCAAGGCGCACAACCTGAACGTTTCTCTTGGACTCGGACGATGAGCGTGGAGACGGATCGGCCGAGGTCGGCACTAGCAACAGCGTTGAATCTTTATCGCGTCTTCTTTCTTGGACTCCACCCACACACACAAATGAAAAACGCAGCGACTATTTACCAAATGAATTAAAAATCAAGAGCTATTGGGGAGATCGATTGAGCAACACTTACATACCGCGGAGAGGAACCGGGTCTGTGGCAACTTCACAGATGTCTCTGTTCCTGCGCCAAGAGCTCTCGAGCAAGTGTCATCTTCTCCGTGATGAAATAAATAATAGCACCGAGGAATTTTAATCTATCTCAATATGCTGACACCCCTCATCAATTGATCGGCTGATGCAGAACACTGGACGCTTCGGTTGGACGAGACTGACTATAAACATGTTCCCGCTTGCAACAGGAATGTCAGACATCACCGACTGAGCGCTTCTTCGTGTTGTACGAGTTGTTTTCCTTGTTGAACTGGACCTTCATCGACGGCATTTCTTCATCGAAATCAAGCTCAGGGAAGTCGTCAAAATCGTTCAGTGCATCGTCGTCAGCATCCTCCACCGCATTTTTGTTTGCTGCATCAAGAGCCATCGCCTTCGCGGAATCTTCGACGACTGACATCGTCCTGTTTCCAGAGGGCGAAACTGTTGGAGTCGGCATCTTCTCCAAGGCGTTCACTCCAGCCCCGAAGGGTGACTGATGACCATCAGCCATGCGAACTGCTGCCTGCTGAGCGCTCTGTTGCGCAGCGAGTTTTGCTTCCGCTGCCTTGCTCAACTTCTTCGGTTTTCCTTCCGCATTTTGCTTCGCTCGAGGAGGCATCTTTGGACCGCCTGTCTGCTCAGTCTTCGCCTTCTTCCCCCTCCCAGAGCTTTTGTCCCCTTTGGCTGGCGCTTGAGCAGGAAGACCGGCGCTGTGTGCTTGGTATGCAGCAGGAGCTTGGTTGAAGTTCCCATTCCCAGCACCGGGAGATGGTCCTCCTGATCCAACTGAGCGAGCCATGTTCATACCCGCGCTAGCGTTTGCTGGACTGTTCTGGTAGCTCGACGGTCCTGCAGGACTTGGTTGCTGCGAGTTCTGTACAACAGGTTGCACCTTCTGAACAATCGGAATAATTGTGTTCTGAATAAACCGCTCGATTGAATTCAGCACCTCGAAAGGTCGTGGTTGAATGTTCTTCGGGGTTTCGTTCAGAACATTCATCGCCAAGCTGATGTTGTGCTTGACATTCTCTGCCTTGAGACTTTGCGCCGAGTTTGGTGCTGCATTGTGCTGCGAGAGAACGCGGTGCGCCAGGTACAGATCTTGCGCGAAACCACTTTTCAGAGCGCGCACTTTCTCCCAGTACAGCATTGGATTCACTGGACCACCAGCTTGCCCACCCGGGGAATTCGTCATCGGACTCCCATTGCTTCCCCCAGCATACTGTGGATGCTGAACCGGGTATTGCTGTTGCTGTTGAATTCGAGCGTCTCTTCTCATGTTGACGCGCTGCAGCTCAGCTTCATTGCTAACGGTTTGAGGAACACCGGATCCATACGCCTGGGCTCCTGGTGGTGTGCCGTTGTAGTATGGCGACGGCATCGTAGACGCTCCTGGGTTGTAGCGGGCACTCAGCTGTGCTTCTAACTGGCTTGCTCGTCGCTGCCACTGAATGAGAGAGTTGCGCTGGCTCCAAAGAAGCTCGATGAGTGAATTTTTGTCGAAATGCTGAACTTGGGCGGCAAATTCTGGGAGAGATGCGTTTGGAGAGATTGGGCGTGATTGGCGTGGCAGCTGTTGCTGTTGCTGTTGTTGTTGCTGCTGTTGTAGTTGTTGTAGTCGCTGCTGCTGCTGGAGTTGGTATGCTTGTTGCATCTGAATGTCCGCCGCGCTTGGAGTGTGTCCCTGTGAAAGAGCATTTTGCGCGTACCCATGACTGGAGCTTGGCTGAACCGAACTTTCTAGACCGCTTTGCTGCATCGCAGTGTTCGTTGCACTGTACACTGAAGCTCCTGGCACATGTCCCTTGCTCTGAGTGTACGTTGCCATGGGGTTCTGATCAGAAAGCAAAGACTGCATAAACGAGCCCTCTGACACGGAGGGTCCTGTCGCACCAGCTCCTTTCGAGTGACTCTGCCCTTGGGTATGCACTTGCTTTTGCTTCTCCGTGTAGTCAGGCTGCCGGGCTGGATTCGCAGTAGAGCTCTTCGTGCCAGATAAATCCGCAGACTGTGCAGGCATGCTCTCGCTGGTCTGAGCGCCTTGATAACCGTTGAAGCTGGATCCTGCGCATTGAGCTTGAGCGTTAGCTTTCGCATTTGCGTTAGCATTAGCGCCACCGCCGTAAGCCGCGTTATTGTTGTTGTTGCTGCTGGCGCCTCCCCTCGAAATCTCTGTTTGCATCAGTTTGTTGAGCTCGTAATTCAAAGCCGAGATGTACTCGCTCTGCAATTCATACATACACGGTTTTGAGTCAGTTTCGGACCAAGAAATACCAATAAAATGGAGTCTCGCACTTACCCTTGATGTCGCTTTGCGGCAGACTTCCATCTCCATGTTTGTGGCAACCTGTCGAATGACGCTATCGTCTTGATCGCGATGTGAGATCTGGAGCTGGCGGTAACTGATCGACAACAAGACATTCAAAATGTTAGTCCGCGTCTGACAGCAACACACCAGGTAAAAAGACAGAAAACCACTCACATTTGCTGCAAGTAGGCTTTGCGCAGATCATTGTCGTGCGCCGGAAGCAATTCAGTGTTGCTGGTGCTTGGGGTGCTGGCCGCCGCTGCTGATTCCGATGCAGGCTGCGCATCCTGCTTGGCTGTTTGCAGGAGTAAGAAAAAGCGCGAGTTAGAAATACAGTCAGCATAGGAAATAAACAATTACTCTCAGAATCACAATGCACACGTACCAGGTACACCGTTACTTGCTGGAGGAGTGGCTTGCGCCGCAGCCGCTTTCTTCTTTTCAGCAGCAGTCACCTTCTTCTTCCCAGCGCCAGCTTCTCCGCTGTCAGCAGCAGCGCCAGCTTTCGCCGCTTTCGCAGTCCGAGCTCTCGGGCTCGGCTTCTTCTGCATCCCGACACCCACTGGATCGGTGTTCTTCGCGTTCTTTCTCGGAGCAGCGCCTTTTCCTTTCTTGCCGGCGCCGCCTTCGCCGCCAGCCGCACCGCCACGCGCACCAGCTTTAGTCGCAGGAGGAGCCTGTGCCGAAGCAGGAGGCGGCGAGACTGTCGGATTCGCCCCCGCACTCGCTGAGTGCGTTGTGAACGCTTGCTGCTGTTGTTGTTGAACCTGTTGCTGCTGTTGAGACTGCGTCGTCGCAATTTGACTGCCCGCATCGCTCACCGCCGTCGTGTTCGTCGTGTTCGTGTTCGTCGCGGATGCCGCCGGTGGGGCGGATTCACTGCCGCTCTCCATCTCCAACCAGCGTCACGTTCACGTCCACCTGTTCTTCTGTCTTCCTCCCTGGTTTCTTTCTTCCAGATCAAACCGCAAATCCAATCGCCCTTCTGTGCGTTTCTACCCGCCTTTCCGCACAAAGCGAGATCGAGTGAGAGAAGTGAGGGGGGGGGGAGGGGACAACGAATGAGGCGCGATCGCTATGCGTCGTGCGTGACCGTCTTCTTCCTGGCGCGGGTGGACTGCTGCTTGGTTTCCTTGTCGAGACTGTCTCGCTGCCTCTGTGCAGGGTTTCTCTTGGCTGTGCTTTGCTGCTGGTGCTGTTGCTGTTGCCGCGCTTTGCTGATTGTTCTTCTCTGATTTCCTTTTTTTCAAAAGAGAATCTCCCCGACGACCATCACTCCTTCCCTCTCTCACCCATTCATTCTGTCTTATGTGGATCAAATAATGCAACCGAATGAGAGATTACCGTAAAAGGGTGTGCTTGTCAAACACAAAAGCGAAACAAGGTAGATGCATCCATCATCATCACTGTAATGCGCGAGCTCTTTTATCTGGATGTCGCTGTTGTTGGACAGCAATCTGTTATCTTGATGTCGGATATTAGCTGCGATGTGAACACAACCTTGTATATCCGGCTTTCGGATATAGATATTGCTAGTCAAATCAGGATAGTTGCAACTCGCCACACTAAATAGGTTACTCTTGAACCGTTTTTGTGCATGTGCGCTCTATTACTGGACGGTCTCTTAATGAGAGCCCATGTCCATTTTGAGTCGCACAGCAGAATGCAGAAATCGTGAAAAGGCGTCGTGTGGTGAAGAGAGAGCGGACGGACGCACTGCCAACTCAGTTGCAGTGGTGAGAAGGCGATGCGAGCGTACGTGCTGCGCGCTCAGCTGCAGCGTAGAGCCGCGGTCGCCACGCTCTGTTCGCGACTACTGAAGGCGTTGCAGTGGCGTCCCACAATGGTGTCGCTCTTGCGAGTGCCGGCGGTGTGCTTCAGTGCGGAGTTGCTGCGAGATTGCTCGCACAGTGTGAGCGGTGTCTGCATCCTTGGCGACCACAGACGCGTGTCCGCAGTGAATCCAAGGCGTCGCGCTTTGAGAAGTGTCGAGTGTCATGAGTGTGAGTGGTAGCAGTCTATCGTACAGCTGGCGCTGGGAACACGCTGGTTGATCTGCCTCTACTCGCTCGCCTCGTTGTATTCTCCTGGACGAGCTAGATCACCACCTACAAGAAGGGTCACGAGTGCATCCTGTCGAAGAACAGTTGGAAGTTGTCGCTAGACACATGAGCACAAGCCAGAGTTTGTTTCTTCCTCCCAACTGCGTCTACCCGTCCATCTGCTGACCCTAGTGAGTTATCGGTAATCTGCTGGAGGAATGAAGCCTGCGCTAGCGGAAGCTCTACCAAAGTGGAAAGCAGAGCCAAGCAAGTAATAACCAGAAGACAGGTGCATTTCGCACAAGCACCCAACGCTCAAGCTTCAATGGATAAATGGTAAGTCCTCTTCTATTGATTGACATTCTGAGCTACCTTCGCTGTATGCATCGATGCCAAACTCACACAAATGACTTCTTTGTCAGGAAAGAGACGACATGAGACTACTAGAGCAGACTCCTCGCTTATGCGTTCTGGACTGGGGTCTCGACCTCGACGTACTTTGGGGAACCCGCTGGTCGCTTCGCGTCCGAGTGGAACAAGTACTCGATGTCTTCGAGCATGATGCCCTTCGTCTCTGGACACAAAAAGTACACGAACACGCCCGAGATGACACACGTGCCGGCGAAGAGGAAGAACACGCCGTTGATGTTCAAGTCTGGGAAGAGCTTCACGACGTACGTCATGGCGACACCCATGAGCCAGTTGGCCATCGTCGAGAGCGACACCGCCTTGGCGCGCACCTTCATCGGGAAGATCTCGGCTGGGTAGATCCAGCACACTGGACCCCACGAGATGGCGAAGTTGAACACGAAGAACGACGAGCCGAGCACGATGACGTAGCCCGCACCCTTGGAGCAGCCAGAGTCGTCCA
>JAASFO010000006.1:0-86387 GCA_023333815.1 Globisporangium recalcitrans
AACCAGTTGCCGCCGCATCATCCGCAAAAAAGTCGGAGCCAGGACACTTTTGCATCTTCGCCGTCGTCCACATCGCTATCGCGAGCCAAGAACCTCCAGCACAGCAGCAGTAGCAACAACTTGGACTCCGCAGCAGCAGCAGCACCATATCTGCAACAAAGACAATCAGCCACAGCCACCAACGGCAAGACTGTCGGGGGCTTCAAGTCGAACACCGTGCAGCTTGAGGTCGAACTCGCCCAGCGGTTGAACGAGATCGAGCGATCCAAGGTGCGCGCAGCCCTTGCTCTCTCTCCAAAGCCACCGTGTTTCCATTGTGACTGATCCCTTCGCTCGTCCCCATGTGTTCGGTGCCTTCTAGCTGAACGAGAAAGCGGTGTCTCGATTCCGGGCTTGTCAGAAAGCGCTCGGTGCAGTCATCCAGCAAGACGAGGTGAGGTCGCTGACCACCCTGCCATCGCACATCCACATTCTTCACATTCCAACCTTGGCACTGAGCTTCTCGCTTGCGTCTGGACATGCTGTAGCAATATGGTCGGATCCTGTCCAAGATCCGCGACGAATTCAACTCGTACGTCGACACTGTGAGCAAAAGCAGCAACGGTAACAGGGGGCTTCTTGCGAATCAAGGCTGCCAGTGTGCTTGTGGGAAGCAAACCCCTCGGAGCAGCATCAACAGCAACCAAGGCAACCTGGACTTTGGTAAGCGAGCTCGCAATCCATCTGACCTTTGCCTCCATGACAAATCGGCTGATCTTCGTGTGTGGATGTTGCAGAGAACGCTCTGTTTCGGCAGGAAAACGTGTCTCTGAAGAAGAATTGCGCCGCGCTGCAGAGCTCGCTCCTGTTTGCCACGAGCCACAAGAGTGACGAGCCTGCTTTTTCGCCAGAGCAAGAGTCCGACGAGCTTCTCTCTGACGGTACCGTGCTCGATACCGTGGGCTTTCGTTGCGTAGGCAGCCAGCCAGCCAGCACCACTGCTCTTGCATGGATTCTGACTTGAGCGCTTGACAATTCGTTGTGTGTGTGAGGAGACGACTTGAGCGAAGTCCAGTTGCTGCCGGACGCCGAGTGCTTCCAGCCGTTGCATCGACCGCCAGAGATCCCGCCGCTTGACTTTGCAGCGCTCTCGTTGTACTCCGAAGCGGTGAGCGCATTCGGTTTTCAAACCCAACAGCACCAACGCAGCCTAACCCGTGGTTCTTACCTTCTGGTGGCTTCCTTGTCCTTCTTCAGGCTGACGACGACGACGAGGAACGGGACGACGAGTTTTAAATAATAGAGATACATTCAAAGCGACCTGTGTCTGCTGCTGGCTTGCTAAAGCTCCTGCTTGACCGCTCTTGCCTCGTTTTTGTGTTGTGTGAGCTTTGATCTTGTACCTTTTGCTGGGAATGCAACAGAATGCTTCACGCCACCGCCAATCCATTCATTCTTTTTGTGATACCCGCCCGCCGTGTCCTCAATTGATCAGTGCACTCATCGACTGCCTCCATTCCTTTCGCGCTCCAGAAACGCCTGCATGACCTCCTTGAACAGCTCTTGCTGCTGGCGCTGCTGGTAGAGTGTCTCCTTTGTGAGCATCTGCATCTGCTCGAGCGTCGAGCAGATCCGGACCATGGTGTAAATGAACAGCAGCGCGCAGCACAGACTCGCCACTTGAAGCGCAAACTTGGGCGTGATTGGCTCCGGGGCTCCGGCGATACGTTGGTGAGAGTCGCTAGCAGAAGCTGGAAGACCCGCACGGGGGCTGACTGGCGGCGTCGTGGTCTTGGGTTCAGTGATTTCAATGTTCTTCCGAGTCACGCTCTTCTCATCCGATGCAGATTCGTTGCTTGGAGCTGCTGTGTCGGTAGAGAGGAGCGGCGCTTTCAAAGGCGCCAAGCCAGACACTTGACTCTTAGCCGTCTTGAGCGCAGCAGCAAGCCAAACTTTCGCCATTTCTTTCGCTTCAGACACCGCTGCGCTTTCAATCTGGAAAACAATCATGCCCACACTGTTAGAGAGTGTTTTGCCCAGTGCTCATTGGTGCACTACATCACAAGGCGACCGTACCTGTTTCTTCAGCCAGGTGCTCTTGATCCAGTGGATTCGAATCCCGACTTGCAAGCGGCACTCTCCTTCGTTCTTCGTTGCGCTGAACACCCAGCGGTTCTCCGCGCGAAAGTAGTCGCAGTATGGAACATCCGTCACAGTCGAGCTGCTGCTCACAATGAGCCGGACGCCCGACTCCAGCTTGTATCGCTGCTCTTGCGTCGTTGGGATCGTGCTCGGTCCCACCATGTATTTCTTGTTGTGGATGAAGAAAATGCGTCGCGATCCATCAAACGTCTCAGGGGTCGACAGCGCCGTGTAGGTGACTGGAGTCTTGTTCCAGTCGGAGATGCTGATATTCGTCTCTCCACCGTCTTTGAAATGCTGATGGAGAAACGCACTCGACTCGACCCAGAGCGTGGAAACCGCAAAGTCCACACTGTAGTTGTCGTAGCAGCGAGAACACAAGACTTAGCTCATGTCCGCCAGGATACAAAATGATGCTGCAACATGCAATAGACTCATACCTGATTGGGATAACTTCATCGAGAATGACTTCGTACTCATTCAGGATCTGGTCTTTTCCTGGGATGCGTTTTGGCACCGCAGCGACTGGAGGTGGTGGTGACGCTTCCACAACTGCGCTCGAAGAAACCTCAGCAACAGATTCAGCTGCTTCGATCGGATTCTGTGCTGGTACTGGCTTTGGAGCCACTGACGCAATCGAGACCGGACTGCTTTTACCACTGGACGATTCCATGGCGCCGTCAGTCGATGGTGGCGGTGCTGGCTGCGATTCGGCAATGGCATCGTCGTCTCTACTCCGATCCTCCACCTTTCCCGTCATGAGTGCGACAGTCCCCTTCTTGATCGCCTTGAGCTGCTGCAGGCATTGGAAACACTCGTCCCTAAAATACAAAATGTACATATCGCGGCATGAGTTTCAGGAAACACACACATGCATGAACGATCACCGCCACGTGCGCCTCCAGCTTCCTCACCGGAACACAAACGACGCGAAGAAGACCTTCTCGCCTTTCACAGTCAGCTAAGTAAACAGAGCAGGCGACAGGTTCATGGGGTCAGATGAGAAAACTTCCAAGCAGAACACAGTTTAAAGGGAAACGCGCACCTCGATCGCATTTGGAACAATCAGCGCAGTGTTCTTCTTCTCTATGTGCGTGATATCCAGGTAGGAGGTCACCTAGCCAAATCAAATCCATGAAGGTAGTTAGCGACTCAGTTTCTCACAGTTTCACAGATAATCAACCATAGCCATAACCGATTCAAATGATCAAGGCGACGTACGTAAGTGGTATCTCTCCAGCCAGTGAAGCAAATGTGGTCTCGAGTCAAGTAGAGGCGGCCGTGATACGGAAAGTTGGATAGATAGAGCGCGCAGGAGTAGCTTTCCACCACTTGCTCGGGGCTGTCCAGCTGTGTGAGAACGCATCGCAGCGAGTACATCAATGTGAGCTTCGAATGACACCCCAACTTGGGATCCCAAGCAAGTTGCTGCTTACCTGAAACTTCTTCTGGAAATCGGATATCACCAGTGGCTGCACGTCGTTCTCCGCCTCACAGGGTTCAGCAGTCGAAGCAGCTTCACCCTCAGTGTTCCTGTCAATGCTTGAATTGCTTCCTGGCTCTTTATCTGCTTGGTTCTCGCCACTCGTTGCCGCGATCATCTCCAAATCAAGCGCCAGTTCTCGTTTCTTTGTCGATGATCCAGAGTTTTCTGCGGCTTTCGGACTTCGTCGCGTTTTTCGCTCCTCGGAAGCCCCAGAGACAGGCGAGCTCATCTTCGCCCGATAGTACTCACTCAATGCGTCTTTCAGGATGTCGTTGTTGTGGTAGGCTGGCACGATCCGCTTGCTTCTCTGGTGCGGTTTGCGGTGACAGTGGACAAATTCGATGACATCGCTGCTTGGACTGATTCTCTCCATGATCGAATTCGCTCTGGACGCGACTGCGAGAGCTCCCGTGAGCATGTGCTCGTAGGCTTTTACAAACGCCAACATCGAGCTCTTCTTGATTTGAAGACGGTACTTTTCGTTCTTCATGTACACGGAAACAAACACCTCCACGTCCTTCCAAACGAATAACAATGACACATAGAGTAAGACTTCTGCACCAAGCAGCAACGACATGTCAACAACAACAGCCAGTGAGCCACAAACCTGGATGTAGGTGTTGAACCGCTGTTTGAGATTCGTATCACTCTCAGCAACGCGGTGCTGGATCTCACGTATCTCCTCCGATAGATGGCGCAGCTTTGACTCGACTCGTCGGTCATTGATTGAGCTGCTATACTGTTGAAGCAGAGCCGCAGCCTGGTCCGCAGTCATCGTTGTCTGATTGAAACCGATGCTGCCTGTGGCATCGTGCACAGAAGCGAACGCGACAATGAAATCTCGAGCCTTGGCTTCCAGCTTTTGCTGCAACTTGGAATGCCCGTAGCATTCGCTGGATAGCGACGCATGCGACTTTGCGAAATTCTCTTGCGTCGCATTGCGAGCGTTCTCATACTGCTGTTTCATAGTCGACAAACTCAACGCCACTGGCTCGGACAACAAGGATCGGAATTCCTGCTCAGACAAAAACAAAAGAGTCGCCATCATAGTTCGTGAGAGAGCAGAACATGAGCAGGCGTGCACGCCAACACAGCTGTATCGTGCCTGGTGGACGTTCATTAGAAGCTGCACTTGGTCTCTCGCGACTTGCCACCCTGCTTTCATCGACGTGCCTTCGTCTGACAGGTACGATCCTGTCTGCTGAGACGATGCCGAGGAGCCGAATAGATCGGAGCTGCTGCTGCTGCTGCTGCTGGAAGGACCATTTTCATAGATCCGAAGTTGCTTCTGCAGAGACTGCACCACACCGTCCTCCGCTGCAATTAGGTCGGCAAACGTGCTTGATACGACTTTGACCATGTGGTTTCCTTGATCTGACAGAGACTGAATATGAACCATCCGCTTGAAGAACGTGCTGTTCGTGAGATCAAATTCGCTGCCGTCGCTCCCTTCCATCCCGACCAGCTTCTTGAACGCATCTTCAATGTCGGCTACAAAACAACAAAGTCGTCATCATTGCCGGATGAGCGCTGACTTCAGCAGGTGCTACATAGATCACAGTGTTCAAACTCAATATGATAGACACACTTACCGATTTCGTTGATCGAGTAGACGCTTTCCCTCAAGCTCTCCAAAAGAGCAAGCGAGTGCTGGCAGGTCTTCATGAAGCCCTCTTGCTGGCGTAGAAGCAAATCCTTGAGGTACTCGATGCGTTGCTCTTCCGTGAGCTGAAACGCGTGCAAGTTCTCCTTGATCTCTCGCTCGTAGATCAGCCGCTGCGCGTTCATAAAGTCTACAGTCTGGAGGTAGTGCTTCTCAGCAGATATCACGTCTTCGAGGCAACTGTCGACCTTGCTGCGTTGGCGCTCAATCGAGCTCTTGCCGAATGACGACGTCGTGTCCCACATCTTTGTCAGCAGCTGTCCAGCGCCAGCAGTGAGCTTCTCAGCGAGCTCGCGCGCATCGTCGCTGCTGCTATCGACTGAGAAAGATGACGAGGGCGGTGCTGTTGCTGACGATGCGTTGTCAAACGGGTCGGCTTTGACGCGGAGATTCGACGTCACCTCGGCTGCGTCAATGCACTTGCGGTCGTATTTGTCCTTCGCCTTGTGCAGCGACGCGACCATCTGCTGTTGCGCATTCCGCACTTTTGTGCCCTCTGCAAAACGATCAAAGCCACGGATCAGTTCAGCGATCTTTGCGATGCATCCCATCAACAACACTTGGTGGTGGATATTTAGAGGACAAACCTGCGACTAGCCGCTGGACTTGGATCTCCTGCTGCGACGCGAACGCCTTCACGGCCGACACCATCGACGACTGCATCTTGGAGGCAAACGCCGCGCGCTCAATTGCTGCTTTTTCGAGCGTCTCCTGCACGATCGACCATGCTTGAGAGAGCTGTGGAGCCCAGTCGTCCGCCTTTGCATTCCTGAATGCACAGCCAGATACAAATTAGGGTCCGTTGACCATACGTAACACACAACGCACATAATTCAGGAGCACGACACCGCCACTTACTGTGCGACTTTCAGCAGTGCCTTCGAGTACGCGGTCTCCATGTTCGCGCGCTCCTGCACAAACGCTGCTACCACATGACAGGTCTGGACGCCGCTCTTCGCCTTCTGACACACCTCCGCGAACGAGTGCAGCAGATCGGTCGAGTACCTCGCGGTGACGGTCGCTGCAGCTTCTGGTGAGCTCACGCTACTGCCCTCGTCGCCACTTGGTGCAACCGTTGCTGGCGACATGGTCGCGGCGAGTGCTGTGACTCGTTCCGTCAAGTCGCTGCCGCTTGCGCTTTGTGGCGAGCTTGCTGCTGTCACAGGCATCATATCTACAGAAGAGAGCCGAAAAGACTGAGGGAAAAGCCAAATGTACCCAGCCTAATAACACCCAAACGCACCTCCAGGCGACTCGTCCGCTGGCGACGGAACAGACAAAGACTCGACAGCCGCGAAAAGCGGAGTCGAGAGGAGCAGACGTGCGGCGGAGTCTCGGCTGGCGCGAGGGCGGAGTCGAGAGGAGCAGACGTGCAGGCAGCTTCGATCACTGCGCTCGTCCTCTTGCTCTGATTACACTGTTCCTTTCAAACAGTGCAATCCCAAATCGACTGATTCTGCGCACCGTACATGCCTCGCTAGATGCGATAATGGATGCTTCAACTCAGCGATTTATCGACTGATCGATTTTTGGTCAATAGAACTGCATCATGGGGATTGTAGCCAATGAATGCGCAGGTCACCAAATCTTAGGGTACATAGGCTACTCTCCATCAGCGTAACGCTGCGTAACCAGTTACGTGTGATGGTTCTCAACCAGTCATTAGATGCAGATGCTGACTGGGTCGAGTGAGCTTGCTGTGCTGCGCTGTCAAGAAGCGCCTCAAAGCTGAGTTCCGTTGCCCGCTGTCGAGTGTTGCAGCTTAAATCGATTCAGTGTCTATTCCATCCAGTTTGAAACCATGTCTTTCGCCGACCTGTCCGCTACCCAGAAGGAAGAGCTTGTCACCTCGCTCGCCGTGCTTGCCATCTACGATGCCAAGGCTGAAGTGACCGCCGAGAACATCTCGGCCGCCATCAGCGCCTCGGGCAACGACGTCGCCGCCTACGTGCCACAGCTCTTCGCTGATCTCATCGGTCGTGGTCTCAAGATCGACAAGTTCCTCGCCGGTCCATCTGCCGGTACGTCTTTGTTCCTCCTCCCTGTTCTGCGAGCGCTTGTGGTGTGGTGACGAATGCCAGTGACGGCGAATGCCAGACAGGACAAGGAGCGCATGATGCTGCCAGTGCTGGTCGTCTTGCAGCGCCACCGAGCCACGAGGAGCTGTCGACATGCGCGCATGCGTGAACGAGTCACTAACGATTTGTTCTTTTGTTGCTGCTGCTGCTGCAGGTGGTTCGGCCCCTGCTGCCGCCACTGGTGGTGCCGCCGCTGCCGCCGTTGTTGAGGAGAAGGAAGAGGAGGAGGAAGCCGACCTTGGCGCTGGCATGGACATGTTCGGTGGAGGTGCCGACTACTAAGCGCGTCATTTGCTTACTAGTACGTGAAGGCTGACAAGCGCCAGAACTGCCACGACTGTTTGTTCGAGTATGTCGACATGAGCGCGTGCGTCTGGTTTGTGTGCTTTGGACGCCACCACCTCGTTGAAAATGAAGAACACCGACGATCCCAACCTTTTGTCGTTCGCTCGGCGCGGTTCCTTTTCCTGTTTTGTTCTCACGAGCCGCAGGGAAGGCGACGTAGGTCTACTTTAGTTTATAGCCTTTTTGGGCGACGAGGAGAAACAAGAGAACGTCCGTAAAGAGCGAATAAAAGATGGCTTCACTGGAGGTTAGTGTCGCAAGACTTTCTGCTTGCCTGTTGCTGCTTGTCGTAGTCGCGCCGTACATCCCTCAATCAAGACAGCATCACCGCCCCAGACTGAAGAGCTCCAAGGCAATCCACAAGATCTCTCTCTCTCTACCTGTGCAACACCCTGAGCCGCGGATCGTTGTGCAGGCGCTGGTCCATCTCGGCGTACTTTTGCAGCGCAGTCTCTTCGTGGCTCGCGAGACGCTGCTCCAAGATCTGAATGCGGAACATCGTCTCGCTGCAGAAGCGCTCGAACTCTTCGTCCGTGCACTGGTCGTGCTCGCGCTGGCTGCGCTGGAACGCCGCCTGGCGCTTCGCGAGCAGACTGTTCTCCTTGTGGGGCTTCGCAACCCAGGACGGCGGTACGTCCAGGATCAGCTCTTCGTCGTCGTCGTCGTCGTCGTAGAGCACGTCCAGCTGGTACTGTCGGCGCTGCTGCTTGTGCTCGCTGTTGTTGTCTTGCTGCTGCTGCATCTCCAAGTACTTGCTCGTAAACGTGGACCGACTCGCGAGCAGCTTGCCTTCTGAACCTGCCGATGGTGCTCTGATCGCCTTGCTGTCCGCTGCGCTGCTCGCGTTATTAGTCTACTGCTGGCTCGACTCGCGCGTCTCTTTTGCCTGCTTCTTGGTTGGTTCCTCGATGGAAAGCGGCACGGGCAGCGGGGTCTTGCTCTGGTCGAGCAGGCAGATCCAGCGCGGCGCAATGCCGTGCACCACATACGCGTCGTAGCCCGCGCCGATGAGGAATGACACGAGCAGCACTGCAAAGTCAAAGCTGTCGCCCGCGCGCCACTTGAGTGTAAATGTCGGCGACAGCAGCGCATCTGCTGCGAGCAGCATCGTCGAAGACCGCGGCTACTACAGGCTCAGCGACCGCATCGGCGCGTACTACACGCCAACAGCGCGTGCGTTGACGATTGAGGAGACCTCGAGCTTCACGAGGAACGCGATCCACGCGCCAGCGAACCTCGCGAGCTCCCCACTGCGCTCTCCACCAAGCAAAGGTATCGCAGTGTGCCCAGCACTGGAACGTGCTAGCGGCGGTGGCGGTGACAACGCCACCCTCCGAGCTCAACACACATTAGGGACGATAGCATCAGCAACGCAATGGGGAAGCTCTGGCTCGTTAAGTGACACCCCGTCGTCAACCAAGCAACCGCAACCGGAGCTGAGCGTGTTTGTCGATGGCTCGAGAACGTTTGCGCGCCATGCCGAGAGCAGTCCGGGTGTGTTTCGAGTCCCGTCGCCGACGAAGCCGCTGCTCGTCAAGCAGCAGCAGAAGACATCGTCACCAGCGAGGAGCCAGTTTGCGTTCGACATAGAGAGCAGCGAATCGTCGTCAAAGACAGGCAGTTGCCACGCAGAAGAAGCAGCGCCAGCGCGATCGATCCCGCCTTCGCAGCATGCGGCGCTGCTGCTCGACCCGCTGGAAGCGTCGCCGCGGACGTTTGAGCGCGAGAAGAAGCGATACATCACCACGATGGAGGCGTACTGGCGACAGGTGGACGCGTATGTATCAAGAGCGAGAGCGTCGCCCATGGGGTCCGAGAAGCCGCACCGGATTCTGCGGAAACTGCAGATCCCACCGCCATTTGGACTCGATCGGCACGGGCTGCAGGCTTTCGACGACCGCTGCGAGACGATCATCGCCGAGACTTTCCAGGAAGTGTACACAGATTACTACGAGACCGTGGGACGCACGATGCTCTCGTACGACATCTTGGACGACAATACGTGTCTGCGCATGGACATCTACCCTCCATTCCTGCGCGCAGAGCAGAAATGGTGGGTCGACGAGTTCCACCGGTCGAACGACTGGCGGGTGCTGCGACTCACGGGCATTGACGACAAGCGCGTTCGGCTGGCGCGCGAGCTCACGGAGCAAAGGCTGTTTGCGATCAACCCTGTGACGTTTGCTCTCCAGGAACAATGGGTCCTGGAAGCCCCACCGTCCGAATGGGACATATCGCCAGGCGGGAATGATGCGCTCCGCGTCACATTTGCAAAGATCCTATTCATCGACCTCGCGAGCCCGAGTTTTAAAGCAGCGCTTCCGCGGACAGTGAACCATTTCGTGGACGCGGTCTCGAGGCGCGCAGAGCTCGTGAAGGACTGTCTGAAAAGCTGCTGGGTCGCTGCAGCTGCGAAGCGCGTGGACGAGTGTGCTGGTCACCTTAGCTTGGGGACTTCGTCGTCGCGCGTTTCAAGCACCAGCACCACGCAAGGCTCACCGACGAGGGGTTCTCCCAACCGAGCCTCTCCAAAGAAGCAAAAACAAATGATCCTGGACAGCAGCTCTTGCAAGGGAGACTTGAGTTTGAAGGGCTCGCGCGCGACTCACAACAGCATGCTTCGATGAGTCACTCTCTGTCCAGCGACTTGGGTCTCCCCAGTGACGATCACGAACTGAATCGATACCGAGGCTTCATTGGAGTGCTGAACGCGGCATCTGTTCTCATAGCTCGCAATCTGCGCGAGACGGTCGAGAAGTCTATTGGCGAATTCGTGCGTTTCTTTCAGCGCTTCTCAAACCCGAATTTTCATGGCGAGGCTGCTTTGCTCTTGTCTGTCGCCTGCATTCTCCAGGGTGAAAATGGTAGTGCCAGCGGTTCGCTTCCCGGGGGACACGAAGTGTTCTACATCGATCCATCTCCGAGTGCTTTGCGAGAGAAAATCACGAGCTGCATCAACCTTCTTGTCGAAGCATCGCACAGTTTCCCGCGCATCGATTCTCAGACCAAGATCCCAGCGAGGTTTCGAAGTGCGGCGTCGCTTGGACCAAGCACCATGATGCTTGACGACGATTTCGCGAAAAGCGCAAAGAAAACACTCTCGGACGTTTTAGCAGAGCACACGCAGGAACCGACCGAGGCGCTCACGCTTTTCCAGCCGTTCGCGTATCTCATCAACGGCGAGTACGACGCAAAGATCAAGTCGTTGCTGGAATCGAACCGTCAAGATATGGCAGCTTCGCGTGCAACTTCTTCGGATAGCTCTGCTCCCGTGGGACGCTCCTGCTACGAGGTGCTTGCAGCGTTTAAAAGCGAACTGAGCGATCTCAAGAGCCTAGAAGAGCGAGTGGTGGCACATATCATTGACAAGTGCAACTTCAAGCTCTTCGCAGTCTCTTGTGCCGATGTCAAAGTCAAATTGATCGCGAAGATCAAGGCTTACGCTATAAAGATTCTCGCAAAAGTGTCAGCAGACAAAACCAAGCAGATGAGCGCGATGCTCGTCGAGTACGAGCAAATCGTCGCAAAGCTGGCTGCTGAACCCCTCGACTCGTTTGAGCTCAAGGCGTCGGACGCATTCTACCTCGCGAGCATCCAGTTGATTGACTCGCTCAACACAAAACTCTACGAAGCCGTCTGTAGCCGCATCCAGTTCCTCAAGGAGCACGATTTCCAAATGTCGCGCGAGGAGGTGCAGCTGTTCTTTGCCACGTTCCGATGGACCGAGAGCGTCAAGGGGTTCCAGAGAAAAAGCATGGAGCTGCAAACGGAGCGCCACCACGAACTCGAACTGATCGTCGAAGGACGCCGGGAACAGCTGATGAGTCAGTGCTCTTCGCTACAGCGTCGCATCGAGAAAATGCGAGACTACGCAAACCTTGCTGATTCGGGCAGCATCCTCAAGCGGATCGAGGCAGCGAGAAAGTCTCTTGAAGATGCAGAAACCGAGGCAGAAGCGATCAAGGAGCAAGAGACCGTGCTCGGTATGAATATCACCAACAACCAGACGATGCTGACCGAGCTGTACGACAAGCTTGGTCCTATCGAGCGATTGTGGACCACGATCGCGCAAGCGATGGAGAAAGTGACGTTCAGCCGCGAGGCTCCTCTTGCGTCTGTGGATGCCGAAGAAACCGAGCGCGACTGCGACCAGTTCCGACGCACGATTGTGAAGATCACCAAGGAGTGCGAGAAGAACATGGACGTCTACGCTGTGGCGATCACGATGGCACAGGAAGTCAAGAAAACACTCGACGAGATGCTCGACAGTTATGCTCCACTGATGGCGTTGCTGTGTACTCCTGGTATTCGCCAACGCCATTGGGAGAACATTCAGAAGATCACGGGGATTGAAGTGCAAGTCCACGAAGGATCGAACATCAAGCAGATGATCAACCTTGGGCTGCATCGCTTCACATCTGCGATTGAAGAAACCTGTGTGAGCGCGTCGAAAGAATACTCGCTGGAAAAAGCGCTCGACAAGATGGAAGCGGAATGGCAGAGCGTCAAATTTGGCACCAAGGAGTACCGATCGACTGGTGCCTCGATCTTGTGCGGCACCGACGAAATCCAGATGATCATCGATGACCAGATCGTGAAGACCCAGTCGATGCGCGGAAGTCGGTACAACAAGCCATACTTTGAGCGTATCGCCAAGTGGGAGAAGATGCTCATCATCCAAGACATCCTGGACAACTCTGCGACATCAGGCAAGCCACACACGCTCGAATGCCGAATGATCAACTCGCTCGCGCTCTACGCGTTCGAGTACCTCGGCAACTGCATGCGACTGGTGATCACGCCGCTCACGGATCGCTGCTACCGAACGCTCATGGATGCGATCCACTTGAATCTCGGCGGAGCGCCGGAGGGACCAGCTGGGACGGGCAAGACCGAGACCACGAAGGATCTAGCAAAGGCGATTGCGATCCAGTGCGTGATTACAAACTGCTCGGATGGGCTGGACTACCTTGCGATAAGCAAGTTCTTCGAAGGACTCGCAAGCTCCGGTGCGTGGGCGTGTTTTGCCGAGTTCAACCGTATCCAGTTGGAAGTGCTCTCTGTGATCGCGCAGCAAATCTTGTGCATCCAACTGGCAAAAGCTCAGATAGTGGCGGATTTCGTGTTGAAGGCACCGACTTGAGACTGAACCCGACGTGTTGTCCGTTCATTACGATAAACCCTGGGTATGCAGGGCGAGCAGAACGCCCGGATAACCTCAAAGTGCTCTTCCGAACAGTAGCGATGATGGTGCCAGACTACGCCATGATTGTCGAGATCATGCTTTACTCGTACGGATACATGGACGCGAGCGTGCTCTCCAAGAAGATCACAACCACGTACACACTGTGCTCAGAGCAGTTGTCGTCGCAGTCGCACTACGATTACGGGATGCGAGCAGTCATGGCTGTGCTGCGAGCTGCTGGTAACTTGAAGCGTGCTGAGGGTCACTTGCAGGAAAGAACAATCGTACTGCGATCGATCATCGATGTGAACCTGCCAAAGTTTCTGTCGCCCGATATGCCGCTGTTTAACGGCATCGTATCGGATCTTTTCCCTGGCGTGACGATCGACCCTCCTGACCGAACCGACATGCTCAACTCGATCAACTCTGTCTGCAAGCGCATGAACCTGCAGCCGGTGCCGAACTTTGTCGAGAATGTGATCCAGATCTACGAGATGATGATCGTGCGACACGGTTTCATAATCGTGGAGATGCTGTCCTCCGGGAAGTCAAGCTCGCGGCGAGTTCTCGCCGATGTGCTCGCTAATCTGCATGCGCTACTCCCGAATGACCCAAGGTACACGGAGGTCCAGGTCGCAGTCATCAACTCCAAATCCGTCACAATGGGGCAATTGTACGGCCAGTTTGACGCCGTCTCGCACGAGTGGAATGACAGCGTCCTGGCGATCAACTACCGCGACTTGGCGAACAATCCGTCCCCGGATCGCAAATGGCTCATGCTTCACGGACCGGTCGACGCTGTCTGGATTCAGAACATGAACACTGTGCTCGACGATAACCGCAAGTTGTGCCTCATGAGCGGCGAGATTATCGCAATGAGTCCGGTGATGAGCATGGTGTTTGAGCCGATGGATTTGCTCGTGGCTTCGCCAGCGACTGTGCCTCGATGTGGGATGATTTACATGGAACCAGAACGACTCGGCTGGTTGCCAGTTCTCGACTCGTGGCTTGATTCCATTGCAGTTATCGAAGACAACCCAGCGTCGCCTCCTGGACCGATTGAGATCAACAGTGAGCAGCGCGCGTTGATCTACTTCCTGCTCTCTTGGCTCGTCGAGCCGTGTATCGCGTTCGTGCGCGAAGAACTCGTGGAGCTTTCTCCATAAGTGGACACGAACCTCGTGCTGAGTTTGATGCACATCTTTGAAGCGCAGATGTGCAAACTGCCGAGAGACCCTGGTTCCAAGAAGAAGGCATGCATCGAGGCTTCTTTCCTCTTCTCACTGACATGGTCGATCGGAGAGAGCGTGAACTCAGAAGGGAGAACGCGATTCTGCGACTTTCTTCGCGCGATTCTGGAGAACATTCAAGCGCTCGAGTCCAAATCCGTGGTAGTGAGTCGCGCGCTCCAAGTGCGCAAGTGGAATAAACCGGCGTTTGAAGACGGCAAGAACACGCACAGCTTCACGCTGCCTGTTCCTGCAAAGGGCAACCTGCACGACTACTACTTTAATATCGAGGACGGCAAATGGCTCAAATGGGAGGAAATGCTCAAAGAGTACATGATTCAGCCAAACACGCCGTTCAACCAGATCGTCGTGCCCACGATCTTCACAGCTCAGCTGGAGTACTTGGTCCAGTTGCTTGTGGCAAACAAGCGCAAGGTACCGGTGTGCGGGCTGACAGGGACGGGCAAGTCGTGCTACATGTCGTCGATTTTGAACGAGGTGCTGCCGCAGGGCAAGTATTCTGTCATCATGCTATCGTTTTCAGCGAAAACGTCAGCGAATATGACTCAGAACATCATGAAAGACGTGCTCCGGCTCGCTGGTACTGGCGCTCGCTCGCTCGTCTTCTTGTTCAGCGACACGCAGATCAAGTACGACGGCTTTGTCGAAGATATCATCAACATGTTCAACTCGGGGGAGATTCCCAACCTGTTTCCATACGACGAGCGCGTTGGTATCTGCGAAGCAGTGCGTCCGCACGTGAAGGAGAAATTCGGCAAAACCGTGGGCGACAATATGAACCAAACGCAGCTCTACTCGTTCTTCCTGCAGCGCGTACGCAGCAACCTGCATATCGTGCTCGCGTGCTCACCGATGGGCGATGCGTTCCGCGACAGACTCCGCAAGTTTCCTTCGCTCATCAACAGTTGCACGATCGACTGGTTCACAGCGTGGTCCTCAGACGCACTCGTTGCTGTCGCCGAGAAGTTCTTGTCGGATGTCGAGATGGATAGCGCAGACGTGCGCAAAGCGATCGTCGACACGTGTCAGTACTTCCACGTGAGTGTCATGGATCACTCGGAGCGGTTCCTAAAGCAGCTGCGACGCCAGAACTATGTCACACCAACCTCGTGCTTGGAGCTCATCGTTGCGTTCAAGAGCTTCCTTGCGCGCCGACGTGAGTCCGGGCAAGCCGCGCGGAACCGATACGTTGTCGGTCTTGAGAAGATCCAATTCGCTGAGAGCAATGTGTCTGTGATGAGCAAAGAGCTCGAGGATCTCCAGCCTGTGCTCGATCAGTCGAAGAAGGATACAGACATCCACATGACCGAGATCCAGTCCAAGCTCCCTGAAGTCGAGGTAAAGCGGAGCGAAGTGCAAGCGGATGTGGCCGTGGCGGATGCTTCAAAAGCGCAGTGCGAACAGCAGAAAGCCAGCGTCGAAGCGGATTTGGCAGAGGCAATCCCTGCGCTAGAAGAAGCACTGAAGGCGCTGGATACCATCAAACCCTCGGAGATCAACGAAGTGAAATCCATGGCAAACCCGCCTGCGGGTGTGAAACTTGTGTGCGAAGGCGTGTGTCAGATGCTCGGGATCAAACCAGCGGGTATTCCCGACCCGCAAGATCCGTCAACGCGCATCATGGACTGCTGGGGGTCTTCGCAGAAGATGCTCAGCGACGCTGGGTTCATCACGACGCTGAAGAAATTCGACAAAGACAACCTCGATCCAAAAATCATGAGAGTCGTTGGCTCTAAGTACATCTCGGACGAGATCGTTAGCCCCGAGAAAGCTGAAAAAGCGTCCAAGGCTGCCGCAGGTTTGTGTAAGTGGGTGCACTCGATGGCGCTCTTCGACAACGTCTCGAAAGTGGTCGCTCCAAAGCGCGAAGCCCTGAAGGAAGCCGAGATCTTGCTCGAAGAAACGCTCAATCAGCTCAACTAGAAGCTCGGACAGCTGATAGAAGTCGAAGACGGCTTGGCGGATCTCCAGCGCCAGTTCGACGCTGCTACCAAGCAGATGCAGAATCTTGAGTACCAAGTGGATCTCACAGGCAAGAAGCTGGTGCGTGCGTCAACGCTGATCGAGAGTCTCGGTGGAGAGAAGACCCGCTGGACAGAGTTTGCCGAAGACCTACGCATCCAGTACAGTCGACTCACAGGTGATGTGCTCTTGTCAGCTGGAGTGGTAGCGTATCTCGGACCATTCACATCCGTGCATCGCCAAGAAGCCGTGAGCGACTGGGTTCGACGCTGCAAACAGCTGAGCATCCCGTGTAGCGACTCCCCATCGCTCAACGGTACGCTTCGTGACGCTGTGGTCGCAAACGATATCCTCCAGCGCTTGCCGGAGTGTTTCGACGTGGAGGTGGCGCAGATCCGGTACCCTGTGCAGTGGGACGAGTCCATGAACGCGGTGCTTTGCTAAGAGCTCGTGCGGTTCAACAACCTCGTCTCATCGATCCGATCGAGCCTTGTGAGTCTCCGCAAGGCGCTGAGAGGGCTCGTGGTCATGTCTTCGGAGCTCGAAAACGTCTCGCAGTCATTGTTCTACGACAAGATCCCGAGGATGTGAGCGTCCAAGTCGTACCCGTCGCTCAAGCCGTTGGGCAGCTACGTGAACGATCTGCTCGAGCGCATCAGCTTCTTCAGCAAATGGCTGCTCGATAAACCGCCGACAGTGTACTGGGTCTCGGGCTTCTTCTTCACGCAGGCGTTCCTCACCGGCGCGAGCCAGAATTTCGCGAGACGGTACACGATCCCATCGATCAGCTGGGGTTCGACTACGAGGTCATGCCTCGCACCGAGCACTCGCAGAAACCCAAGGTATGGATGCTCTCTAATCCTCGCAAGACTTGCTGGAGACAAAGGCTCTAACTGACGCTATCTTGCTCTCTGCGTGTGATTTGTGCTTGTTAGGACGGGGTGTACGTGCGAGGACTCTTCCTTGAAGGCGCGAAGTGGTGCAAGAATGAGCATTCGCTCGCCGAGTCGGATCCGAAAGTGCTCTTCTCGTTCGCACCTGTGATCTTGTTCCGACCCGTCAAGAAGAGCGAGATGAGCGTGCAGCGCTCGTACGCCTGTCCAGTGTACAAGACCAGGTTCGTTTCCATGTGTTTTGGCGTGGCATGGCGTGATATGTTTGTCGATAGGAGTGCTAACCCACTGCTGTATCTTTTCGCGCGGACAGTGAGCGTCGCGGGACGCTGTCGACGACGGGTCACTCGACCGACTTCATCTGCTTCATCCGGCTGCCGACGAACAAACCCGAGGTCCACTGGGTCTCGCGCGGCGTCGCCATGCTCTCCCAACTGGACGACTGAATCGAACTCCGAGCTTCAATGAGAGCAAGAAGGTACGACGAGAGAGCTCGAGCGTCAGTCCAAGCAAAGAGGGTGTTGAACTATACGCGAGATCAATCCGTCGAGGTTTGATGCCGAGTGAGTGTTTGACGACTGGTCAGCTTCAGATCGACAAGTAAATAGACAAATTAGAAAGTGATGGTGAACTATACAGCTCTGGGATCACCTTTCTTGCTTGTGATCATGGCTGTGCAGGCAGGTGTGGGATTTTGTCACACGCTCTCTCTCTCTCTCTCTCTCTTTCTGTGTGTCAGGGTTGAGCCATTGGAGTTGGCTGAGCTTGCATGGGATGAATGGTGGAGCGTCATCAACGAGGAGGGAGACCCAGATGCGCAGGAACGAAGAACAGAGGGGTGAGGAGCCACGTCGGATTTGCATTTGCGCGCCAAACGAACGCATCCACGCAGATAGACAGATGGATACCTTTTTCGTACCTATCTGAGCTTTCCGCTCAAGGCTGCAACTGCATGTACCTGGCCACTCACTCGCTCAATTCGGGTTCAAGTCGCCGTCATCCCCATGCTCTCGCTCTCGCGCCAAAAGCGACCCATCAGCAGCTCACAAACAGCGCAGCTTTCCTCTCACACACCCAACCGGCTTCGCTCACGCACACACGTCCACACATGGCGCTCGCCTTCTGCATTTACTGCCGGAGCTCTCCACCACGTCGCAAGCGCGCGGACACCCACCCCCATGGCCACCAAGCCCTGATTGATCATCATCATCATCACTGCGTGCATTGACTGTGAGCTCATTTCCCAAAAACCTGCAGCAAGTTGGCGCGCAACCCGCTCCCAATACAAGACCGCATGCAAACGCCAAGTCAGCGGCAGTTGAGTGGATCTCCCGCCAAAAATATAAAAAGGCGCGCGCTTTTTGACGGCACAAAACGGAGCTCTTCGTGCTAAACGGCACAATAGCGGGGGGTGGGAGTGCAAAAATCGGCAGTCATTCTCAAGGACCCGAATGGGTTTTAAGGTTGGCTGTCTATGGGCATGGGTCCATGGGTCTTCCCATAGAATCGCCAAGTGGTTTGCCCTCTCCTCCCCTGCCTGCTGGCGCGCGTTCCGTGGCGCGCGATTGACGGACAGACGGCTATTCTGCATTCGAGACCGCCCCGCTCGCCTGCCTGCCTTCGCGCCATTGCATGTCCAGCGCCACCGCACGCGCTCTCTATTCACACACCACTCCAGAGCGGACTATCAATCTATCGATCTACCAGCAGCCTTCACCACCACACCTGCTGCTAGCTGCCTGTTTGAAAAGGAAAAAAACGAACAACAAGAGCATTTGCGCGCGCAAATTCGATTGGGACACGACGCAGAGGGTCGCACTTGATTTGCATTTGTGAATCAGCTTTCTGGCGCGCTTCCGACGACAGTCAGTCAATAGTATTCGAACGCCTGCGCCAGCGCACGAAGAGCACGGCAAGACGGAGAACAGGACGACAACAGCAGCATTACCGCAGCACCAAGAGCGGCGACGATGAACATGTCCATGGACTGGGAAGATGAGCTGAGCCTCGACTGCGAGGAGAGCTTTGAAGAGAGCTACGACGGCGGCATGGAGGTGTCGATTGAAGAAGAAGCGGTGCGTGTGATAAGTCTCTCTTGGCCGCTTTTAATTTGGAGCGAGGTGTGCAAATGGAGGACTAATGTGTGTGTGTGTGTGTCCGCGTTTACTTGATTCTTCATTGCAGCGACTCGCGCTGGAAGACATGGACATCGACATGGTCTACCGCGCGATGCTGCGTCAAGAGCTCGCGCGGCCCGATTTTTCCCGAAAGTACGAGTACCTCAAGTACCGCCGCATCCTCGTGGACTGGATGTCCGAGGTCGGCGAGGAGATGCAAGTGCGCAAGGAGACCGTGCACACGGCGATCGCCTACCTGGAGCGCGTGCTCGCGGTACGTTTTGTGTGTGTGCGCGGCAAATGATATTGCTGCGCATGATCCGCTCACCGTGCGTCCTGTACTGCTTCTTACTAGATGGGCAAGCTGCCAGCGAAGGACCGCTTCCAGCTACTCGCGCTGAGCTGCATTCTGATCGCGTCCAAGTACCTCGGTCCCGAGGAAGAAGTGCCGCCGATCTCCGAGTTCTGGGAGTTTGGCAACCGCTGCTACAGCTACGAGGAGATCCACGAGATGGAGCTGCTCACGCTTTCCAAGTAAGGAAATATCCGCTCGTCATCATCCTCATATGAATAGCGGACGTGAGATCCGCTGTTGATCAATGTCTGGGAGGCTGGAAATAGGTGCTGACTCAGCTCTTGCATTCTTTTTACAGACTGCAGTGGTCGCTCACCGCGCTCACGCCGATCCACTTCACGCGCTACTACCTCTCGCAGTCGGTCCTGTTCTGCGACGACGAGATCCAGGGCACCGACATGGTCGAAGAGGCGCTCGAGTACTACCACAAGTACAACGAGTTCTTCGTCGACCTCTGCTTACAAGGTTCGTACCCACGTACCTATCTACCCACCTCCCGCCTTCAAAGCCTCTCTATCCGTCCGATCTCAACGTGCACAACTCTAACATTGTCGTGCGTTTCTCATTGAACAATTGAACAGAGTACCAGTTCCAGGCGTACCGCCCGTCGCTGGTCGCTGCCGCGATCCTCGCCGCGTCCAGGAAAGCGCTGGGCATGAGTCCGCTCTGGCGCGAAGAGCTCACGGTGCTCACGGGCTACGGCGAAGAGCAGGTCGAGCCCTGCTTCTGCGCGCTCTGGTCGCATTACGTGTCCACGTTCGGCGACAAGAGCGCGTCCGCGATGGAGTGCTCGCCCACGGGCGTCGCGGACTTTTAGGTTGAGAGAGAGAGTTTGGGTAGGTAGGTAGGGCTAATAGTAAGAGTATTTATGGCTGCGCACCAACGTGTCCTCCTCCTCATCCAGGCAGTGAGTGGGTGAGAGAGAATGGCGGTGGCAGCCTTCATTAGTGTGTGTGTGTGTGGCGAGAGAGCTTTGCAACAGAGGCTCAGCCCCAAGTGTCGCGTGAATCACAGCAACAGGAGCGCTGGTGGTTAGTAGCTAGTAGACAGAGAGAGAGAAAGATGCATAGGAAGAAGAAAACAGCAGGCGGCGCCATTATTGCTGCAGATCGTACTATACACATGCTCCAACTTCATTGTCATGTGAGCTCTCTGTTTCATCTCGCATTCCCAATGCGCATCGTCCTTCACAGTCTCTCTCTCGCTAGCCTCTCGTCACAGCAAAACGAACAAGTTCCATGTGAAAATGCATGACAACCAATTCCAAAGAGGAGGAAAATGCTCATACAAAAATGCTGTTGGAGATTCAAAAGCGAAAATGGCTGGTCTCTGTAGTAATATGGACAGAATAAAGCAAGAACAGTGGGGAACTGGTTGGGAAGCTGCTGCCTAGGGCCACGGCAGCGAGCGGTCCGAGTCGCCGATCTCGCCGCCCTTGACGTGGCTCGAGGGCAGCTTCACGTCGTAGTACCCCACTCCGGGGCTCTCGCTCTTTGTGATGAACGAGTCGCGCGTGGCCTTGGCGCGAGACATGACCGCGCCGCGCGACGAGAGCGACGTCGGCGCCTCCGAGCTCGAGGACGCGTTCGCCGTGTACTTCTGCGGGATGTAGCTGTAGCGGTTGTTGATGTTCTTCACGCACTGGCTGCGCGGCGACCGCGGGTTGCTGTTGCGGCGGTGCTCGGACGTCGCCGAGCTGACGGACACGTCCGAGCGCATGTTGTTGTCGCCGCGTCGCGAGGACGATGCGCGTGGACCTCTGCGCGGCGCGACGTTCGAGCGACTTGAGTAGTTCGAGTACCCCGAGACCGAGGAGATGTTCGACGACTGGTAGAACGCCGAGGTCTTGGGCGGGACCCCAGCCTTGCTGTCCATGGCTTCGAGCACTTCCGGCGTCAGTCGAAGCTTCAGCGACGATGACGACTTTGGCGCCTGGGCACCAGACGACGAGCGTCGAGGAGGAGGAGCTATGGTGGTGGCGCCGCCTGTGTGCTCGTCTTCGCGGTCGTGACCCTTGCCGCTCTTGGAGCGAACTGCTGTGAGCTTCTCGTGGAAGAGCTCGATCTGACGGGCGATCTGCTTGGCTTCTTCGTGTTTCTTGAGCAGCGCGACCTGGAGAGTCTTGATCTGCTCCACAAGCAGCTCCTCGGTTTCGTCACCCTCGTTCTGGTTCGAGTCGCCATCGCAAGCACGGACATCGGCTGGTTCATCCACTTCTTCAGCGTTCGCTGGTGCTGCACCATTTGCGGATTGACGGGCGGCGCGTCGTCCGTTCGACTGCACCGACGATGGTTGCCCATCAGCACTCTGGTTATTATCACTCAGCGCCTTGAACAACTCTCGCTCGTCTTTGCTCTCCTGGGAACTGCGACGACTGCGTCCAGTGGAGCGCTTGTACGGAGACGCCTGACCATTCGCTTTCTTCCTCTCGCTCGAGAGTCTCTGTTTAGGGAGCGAGTGGGTCGGAGGAGCAACAGCAGCATCTCCGTCGCCACCACTAGACACTGTCACGATCTCCACGGTTCGCTTCCCAGACGACGCACTGCTCGACGTGCGAGCTCTCTCTCGAGTCGATGACGGGGGTGGCGATGGACTCGCACCATCGTCCTCTGGCTTGAGCGACGACACGGATTGTCCTCGCGCTGGGATCCGAGACTTGTCACTAGAGGCAGGAACCGTAGTATTAGCCGTTGCTGGGTTTGCAGCTGCAGCCAACAGCAACGAGGACCGCAATGACGGCTTCCTGTACCCTCTGAAGCAGATCTCCAACGGGATCTTTGCGTTCCTGATCAGATCGTGCACTTGGCGCAGTCCCAAGTTCTCCAGGAGCGTGTCTGCGATCTTCAGTACCGTGACGCCCGTCTCCAAACGCTCGTAGTGGGTCGCGGTCGAGTGCGGGTAGATGTTCGCGACCACGATGTGCTCGTTGTTCTGCTTGAGCGTGAAGCCCAGCGGCAGGCGGTGGAACATGATCATAAAGTCAAACATCTCGCGCTTGTCCTCGATCGAGGACGACCCGCCGCCAGCTGAAGTGGGACTCGCCAATACCGGTTTCTCCGCGATGCCCAGCTCGATCTCGTCGTTGTCCGCGCAGAAGCTGCCAATCGACTCGGACGCTCTTAGAAACTCCTTCCTCTCCATGTGGTAGATCGTGTTGAAGTCCGGGATCTCACACGACGGGTACGCGAGATGGTACTCGGCGATCGCCGTCGCGATCATCGCCTCGCAGGGCCACTCGCGCTGCACGAGGCACTTGAATTTCAGCCCAAGCATGCCAATGATGAGGTACATTGGACCCTCCTCCTGCTCCGCTGCTGGTGCTCGCCCAGTGCGGGTCCTCGTCATCACCACCTCACGATGCTGCTGCTTGTTCGCTCGCGCCTTTGGCTTGTTCGTCGAAGTCGATGGCGCGCCAGCAGTCCCGTTACTGTTAGGCGATGATTTCCCCTTCGTGGCACTCGCCCTCGTTGTTGACCCATTCGAGTTCGAGCGCGTCGATCGGACGCCCTTGACGCTCTGAGGCGAGCACGCCTTCTCTGCCGTCGCCAGAGCAGCTGCTTGCGCCAGACTCGTCAAGCGAGCGGCTGGCGCGCTGCTGCTGATGCTGCCAGCCGACGCGGGGGCTGGTGACGGCGCAGCAGGTATGCTGCTGCTGTTCCTGCGGGTCGGGATGCCTGTCGCCACAGCTGCTGTGCTCATGATGGTTGTCTCTGTGTGTGGATGAGGGGGTATGTGCGTGCGTCTGTGTCTGTGAGCGCCTCTCTTCCGCTATGTGCTGAAGGCGCTGATCCTCCCTCTCCTCCTCCTCTTCGCGTGGCGCTCGTTGTAAATACGACTGCAACAGGTTGCTCGGAGTGCAGCATTCGCCACCATTTTCCAAGTGAATCAAAGCAGCTCTATCCTGTCAAACACACAAATGGTGTGGGCCACCTTTTTCGTCTTTTTTCCCAACAACGTGTCCATAATCGTCCAGAATTGGCAACAATGTGTCTCAAGGCAAACTGTTTGCTGTACTGAGTTGAAGTAAGGTCGCTCGAAAGACAGATTGTTTCGAGTTTGAGGTTTCAGCGCGAATTGGCAAGAATGGGTCTCACAGGGATTTGTATCGGACTCCCTTGAGACTCATTAATGCCGACTCGGCACTCGAAAGAATATGTCTCGACAGCGTTATTATCTTTTTGCCCCATTGACCGTTTGAAAATGCACCGCAGAGTTCCCATGATGTGAAAAATGTACCAACACTTTCACGATCTAGCGCGAATCGCGAATCGCTAGCTGCGTGTTGTCTTCTTCACCTTCACATGCAGAGGCAGGCGATACGCGGAAGGTTTCCTCACCAGCCAGACGTTGACTCTCTTGCTCTAGATACATTTTCAACGAAGACAAATCAGACTCGAAATCAATATTGTCGTTCACGTGCTCGATGACTCACTCAAGCGATGGAGCTGACATCCAGCAGCACCTTCGATGTCTCCGTCGGAAATGATTGTCCCATCGATGCCTTTGTCCACACGCTCGAGAAGCACGTCTGCGAGCTGTGACAAATCGGTAAACGTTAGCACGGAGCATGAACACTGGCAACAGCGGACAGAAGCGCGTCGTACCATCACGGCAGTGAAGGTATACATACATATATCAGACTTATCTCTCTCTCTCTCTCTCTCAAAGCAGCCGTCGGAACGAGAGCACGTCGTAGCACGTGTCACACACGCGCGCGGGCTTCATCAGCTGGAACTTTGGGATCGGGATCTTGTTGCTCGAGCAGTTGTAGCACACGATGCGACCGCAGTGGCGGCAGTGGTGCTTGCGCATCGCGACGCGGAACGCTGCGTGGCAGGAAGAGCACTCCTTCGACTGGTCGTCCGCGACCCAGTCCGGCGGGTGCGCGAGGTTGCGCAGCACGGGCACGAGCATCGCTCCCTGGTTCGTCGTCTCCGCGAGGTCGACAACGCTTCGCCCCGCCGCATCTTGAAGGTGCACGTGCGCGCCGGCGATGACGAGCGCGATCGCGACGCTCTCGCTCGCTCTCCCCACAGCGAGGTGCAGCGCCGTGCTGCCGTCGAGGCTCTGCACGTGGATGTTCACGCCGTGCTCAATCTGAGTGTACCCATCACAACCCATCAACATCGCAGTCACAAAGTTAGTGGGATAAATGGGTACACATTTGGACCCACATCCGATGAAAAGCTCGCACAGCAACTTACAAATACGTCGATGACGGAATCCGGTCCGCTCTGATGCGAGCAAAAGAGATGCAGCGGCGTGTAGCCAAACCAGTTGGTGTGGTTCGGGTCTGCGCCGTTCTCGAGCAGCAGCTGGATCATCTTCTGGCAGCGCTCCGAGGGCGACATCGCGGCGAGATGCAGTGCCGTGTTGCCCTTCAGGTCTTCCTGGTTGACGACGAAGTGCGGCATCGAGTCGGAGTCGTTGTCGTCCGTGCTGCTCTGCGCATCGTCTTCGCCAGCGACTTCCCCGTTTGAAACGGACAATTGCTCGGCTTTTTTGCGATGCGACTGCGCGCGCTCGAACGACTCGTTCTCGCGCAACAGAATCAGCGCCACTGAAGTGTGTCCGTTTGCCGCGGCGACGTGGAAAGCGGTCTGCCCTTGATCGTCGACAATGTCCTGCTGGCAGCCACTTCGAATGAGAAGGTCCACGATGCCGACGTTGCCCTTGGCTGCAGCGACATGCAACGGCGTCTGACCTCGTCGATTCGGGATGTTTGGGTTCGTTTTGAAAGAGCTGCTCAGCAGCATCTCGGCGGTCTCCATGTTGCCCGCACAGTGCAGCGCAGTGTTTCCTTCTTCGTCCTGCAGATTCGAGACCGCGTTGTTGTTCAAAAGCAGTTCGACAACCTTCGAGTGACCCTTTCGACTCGCAATGTGGAGCGGCGTCTGTCCGCGACCAAACTCCGCGACGATCTCCTTGTCGCCGTCTTCCAGCTGGGAGATCATATTCACCTGCGTGTTGTTCTGCTCAATGAGAATCTGGCAGTGCTGCACGTTCCCGCTGCCGCTCGCCAAGAAAAAGAGCGGGATCTTGTCTGTCAGCAGAAAATACGGCGCGTCTTCGTCCACTAGCAGTCGTCGAATGATCGCGTCGTTCCCGGTCTTCAACGCAGCGACAAGCGGCAGATCGCTCTCGTCGTTGAAGAATTGGTCGAGCGGCTCTCCGCGCTTGAGCAGTTCGTTCACGACACGCCCCAGTTGATAGCGGATCGCGACCACGAGCGGCGTGTCGGATCGCTGCTTCAAGATGGCGCACAGTCGCTCGGTTGTGCACCTTCGCCCGACGTCTGTGTGCACCAGCGCTTCAAACAGGCGATCGGGCACAGCCTTCAGCTTGCTCACGCACAGATGCTGCAGCTGAATGATAGACGACGAGCACCTCGCGAAGCCAAGATCTTCTTCCTCGTGTTCAGTCTCGCCACAAAGTCCGTTCCCCTTTGTCGTACTCGAAACTGGTAATGACGAGGACGACTCTGGTGCTGCTGGATGAACCTTCTTGCTCACTCGGCGCGTTGCTGCAGCCGGGTGCTTCGCTGCCAGCACGCTATCAGTGAACACGAGCACGTCCAGGATCTTCCGCAAAAGCTCAGGCTTCCACTCGGGTCTCTCGAGATTCTTCTCTTCGCCTTGGGTACTCCGTTCAGTCGCATCATCGCCATCTCCCCCATTCAGCATCTGCACGATCTGCTTCTCGCACATTTCCAGCAGAGAGGGTACCAAATAGACAAACGACGCGCGCAAGAGTTCTTTCCAGAACTCCTCTCTCTCGCGAAGCTTTGCTCGGCTCGCACCGTTTTCGATCATACCTGTGTGGTTGTCCGCGACTTCATTCGTGTACAGGAAGCGAATCAGCGCTGCAAACACGCGGTACGGCGTGTCCCGGATGTGGATTTTGAGAGGAAACCGCACTTGGCTCGCCACTTGTGAGCTTTTCGTGCGCAGCAGCGCGGACTGGAACGTCCCGCTGCGCAGCGCCAGGATCAGTCGATGCGCGGGCAGCAGATGCTGCTCTGGCGCGTCTGCATCGTCAGCACTGCTGGCATTTTTCTCTGCATCGCTTGCGCTGGCTGCAGCAGCAGCAGCATGCGAGGCTGCTCGCTTCTCTGAGGCAAACACGAAGAGCACGTCGCTCAGGTGGTTGTTCGCGTAGAGCACCTTGATCTGCTGCAGGTCTTCCAGCAGCGAGTCGTCCCCGTTGGGCGATCGCACGACAGTGCTTCTGCGCCTCTGCTTGTGCACTGCCTCTGGTGGCTCTTTCGGCGTACGTGGCGCTAGCCCCGCGTGGCTCTCAGCGTCGCCCGCAGCAGCGCTCTCTCGCTCGTGGTGGTCTGCCGCTTCATTCGCCATTTCCATTTTTGATTTGAAGCTCAGCAAGAGAGAGAAATGCTTGGAAAAAGAAGCCAACATGTACTGGATTCAGTATGTTGTAAGGCACAGATCCATACTGAAAGGCATTTCTTGTAAGTGTCACTTCAGCCACCTCAATTCGCAAATGATTTGCAGAGTGAATTGAGATCTGCCACCTCAATTCGCAAAAATGATTTGCAAAGTGAAATGAAAGTGGTGTCGTCCACAAAGGTATTGGCGTTCTGGAATCTTTTCATCTTTTTTGCTTGTGTCAGTAAAACCAAAACGCGCGTGCGAACGGCAACAAGCCACAGAAGAGTCAACCCACAAAGCACGCGAGAGAGAAGAGAAGAGAGGAAAGCAAGGAAAGGGATGGCGGACCAGAACATGCAGATGCTGCGCTCGGCGCTGGAGCAGACGCTGTCGCCCGTAGGCGAAACCCGCAAGAGCGCCGAGAAGTTCCTCGCGACGCTCGCGACGCAGCCCACCTACGTGCTGCTGCTGCTCCAGGTGCTCGAGAGCGGCGCAGAGCAGCACTCGATCCGCCTTTCCGCTGCGCTCGTGTTCAAGAACTTTATCAAGAACAACTGGGACCCGGAGAAGCAGGGCTGCGTGCCACTGAACGAGAAGAACGTCGTGAAGGAGCACCTGGTGGAGCTCATGTGCCGCATGCCCGAGTCGATCCAGAAGCAGCTGATTGAGGCGCTCACGACGATCGGCGAGTACGATTTCCCAGCCAACTGGGAGAACTTGCTGCCGCAACTCGTGCAAAAGTTGCAGACCGAGCAGGACTGGCAGGTGCGCATCGGTGTGCTCATGACAGCGAACACGATCTTCAAGCGCTTCCGCAACGTGTTCAAGTCCGACAGCCTCTTCCGCGAATTGAAGCACTGCTTGGAGTCCTTCCAGGTACGGTATCTTTCTCACAGTGCGGTGTTTGTTGTTGTGTTCGTTTTGGCTTGATATGCATTTGACGATGGCTTTCTGTAATGTATATGTGCGTAGGAACCGCTTCTCCACTTTTACAAGGAAATGGGGGCTGCGCTTCGATCGCCTGGAGCGCAGAAGCAGCAGCAGGTGCAGATGCTGATGGCGCTGCGTCTCATGAGTCGCATCTTCTACTCACTCAACTGGCAGGACCTTCCCGAGTTCTTCGAAGACCACATCGGCGAGTGGATGGAGCAGTTCCTGTCCTACTTCGCGTACAACAACCCGGCGTTGATCGATGCTGACAACGAGGACGAGCCAGACCCGATCGATTTTCTGCTTGTCGCGATCGTGGAAAACGTCAACCTGTACGCTGAGAAGTACGATGAAGAATTCAAGCCTTTCTTGCAGAAGTACACCGAGGTACGCATCTCAAGGACTGTTGATTGCGTGGCAACTATGCGAACGCTTGTTCGGCGCTGACATGGCTCGGATGCGTTTTATCTTGTGCTCTTGTGCAGGTGATCTGGCATCTTCTTGCGAAGCGCATCACGCTCTACCCAAAGCACGACGAGCTCGCAGCGAAATGCTTGAGGTTTCTCACCTCAGTGGCGTCTCGTAGCTTCAACCGCTCGCTGTTTGAAAATCCTCAAGTGCTGACCGAATTGTGTGGCATTGTCGTGACGAACCTGCAATTGCGATCGTCCGATGAAGAACTATTTGAGGACAACCCTATGGATTACATCCGTCGCGACATTGAAGGATCGGATGGAGATAGCCGAAGAAGCGCCGCTCGCGAGCTGATTCGCGGTCTCCTCGGTGTGTTCAGTGAATCTGTGACGCAGATTTGCATGGGCACCATCCAGTCGCACTTGCAGCAGTACAAGGCTGATCCTGCTAGCAACTGGGCACTGAAGGATGTCTCGGTACGTGACTGGTACTTGAGTTATCTTTTGGGGATGTTGGAGTAGTGCTAACCTCTTGTTTTTGTCACGTTGATTAGATCAACTTGGTCATCGCGCTTTCAGCCTTGAAGCAATCCCGTTTGAGAGGTGTCTCTGAGATCAACCCTCGCGTGCCGCTGATGGATTTCTTCTTGGCGGAAGTGCTGCCCGAGCTTTCCAGCGCGAACCAAGCGTCCCTCATCCTGAAAGCCGATGCGATTAAGTTTGTGTCCACGTTCCGTAGCCAGCTGACCGTGGAGATTATGGACCAGCTCTTCCCGCTGCTGCTGAACTGCATGGACCCTTCCCAATTTGTGGTGCACACGTACGCCGCGGCTTGCATTGAGCGACTGCTGACTGTGAAGGACGACAACAGTACTCTGCGCTTCTCGAGAGAACGCTTGTCACCGTACTTGGGCAAGCTTCTCCAGCATGTGTTCAACATTCTCGAACAGCCAAACTACCCTGAGAACGACTACTTGATGAAAGTGGTCATGCGTGTGATGAACGTTGCCAAGGAAGATATCCTGCCGCTGACGAACATCGCGGTTGAGAAGCTGACAAGCATCCTGAACCGTATTTGCGCGAACCCGAGCAACCCGTCGTTCAGCCACTTCCTGTTCGAGTCGTTGTCTGTGCTCATTCTCAATGTCTGCAAGGCAAGCCCAGACGCCACGGAACGTTTCGAGGAGTTGCTGTTCCCACCGTTCCAGAAGGTCTTGTCGAACGACGTGGAGGCGCTTTCTCCGTACGTGTACCAGGTTCTCGCGCAGATGCTCGACCTGCGACCAAGTGGTGTTTCGCCAGCGTACATGAGCATGTTCCCAGTGTTGCTGACTCCGGCGTTGTGGGACCGTGTGAGTAATGTGCCAGCGATCGTGAAGCTGATTGAGGTATGTAGCGTTTGCGTATTCGAATCGCTTCTTTCTTTGAACCATCTAACGCCTGTTCTTATTAGGCTTACATGCGCAAGGCTCCAGGCGATGTCGCGCCGTCTGTGCCGGGCATTTTGGGTGTTTTCCAGAAGCTCATTTCGTCGCGAACGACGGAAGCGTTTGGTTTCTCGCTGCTCCGTGGACTCTTCGGATACATGCCATTCACATCCTACTCCAGCTTCCTGAATGAAATCATCAAGATCCTCATGATCCGACTGCAATCGAGAATGAGCGGTCGCAACGCTGCTGGGTATGCGAAGGACCTCATCTACACGGTATCAGTTTTGATCGGCAAGCTTGGTCCAGATGCGTTGCTTGGTGCGCTGGAAGCGCTTCAGAGCGGGTACGTTATTTGATTGAGCGTTTGCCTGTTGATCTTGTTGCTCTCGGAGCTGACAGATTGGTGTTGCTGTTTTACAATCCCAGCATGTCGACGATGTTCTTGCGCTCGGTGTGGTTGGAACACGTCATTCGTGCCCGTGGCGCTGTGGAGCGAAAAGTGTGCGTGATCGGACTGACTCGTCTGATGTGCGAATCGGAGTTGTGCGCATCTCAGCTTGATCTGTGGAAAGACGCTCTCACTGTCGCCGTGAAGATCCTGGAAGAAGGTGATGATGGTTCTGCTGCCGTGAAGGACGAAGACGAGTCGTTGCTCGAGTTGGAGCAAACTGGGTACGAAGCTGGTTACTCGAAGCTGTACTTTGCGAGCGTCGTGTCTCTCGATGCGTTGGCGGAGTACCCGCCTGCGAAGCGCTACTTGACGGAGTCTATTGCCAAGCTTTCGGCGTCAAGACCTGGAGTGGTGAGTGAGCAGTGTTCTGTGTGTTGTTGTGCTGCGTTGCTCTTCAGACTTGATACTGACGAGATGCTTTTGTTTATGATGCTCTTAGTATTCGGCATTTGCGCAATCGAGCCTGCCTTCGTCAGTGCTGAACACGTTGAGCAGCTACTTCGCCCAGTTCAACGTCCAATTCCAGTAAACAGTTGACAACAAATGGATGAAATGGGACAGAGAGAGAGAGACGAATGCAGTCAATCGGTCTCTCATGGATCACAATACCTAACGCGAAGGCAAACATTGAGGCAGGAACTGAGGTAGGAACAGTGGGGGAAAGAGAGCTATGTGACAATGAAGAAGAAAAGGAATCTATTGCTTTCAGGAAGAAAAAAAGGGGGGAAGCAGCCAAATGGACCTCGAGCCAGCAAGCAGCACGCGACGAGAATCAGCTCGCTCGGTCATCGCTCCCGCTGTGGTCTCCCTCTCTCTATTGAGGTGCGTTGTACATATCGATGGTCTCGTCGGACATTGGACTGGACATGGTGCGGCTGAACGGCGCCATGCCCATGTTCTTGGCTTGCATGCGGGCGTCATTTCGCTCCGCGGACAGGCGATCAAAGTACGCTTGGTCGACGTCGTTTGTGACGTACTGGCCGTTGAAGCACGACGAGTCGAACTCCTGCAGCGTGTCGTTCTCCTGTCGCACGCTGTCTTCGAGGTCCTTCAAGTCCTGGAAGATCACCCACTCGCAGCCGATCTCCTTGGCGATCTCGGCTTCCGTGCGGTTGAACGCGATCAGCTCCTCGCGCGTCGGCATGTCGATGCCGTACACATTCGGGTGGCGGATCGCAGGCGCGGCGGACGCAAAGTACACGGCTTTGGCGCCGTTCTCGCGAGCGATCTGCACGATCTGGCGGGACGTCGTGCCGCGCACGATCGAGTCGTCGACGAGGAGCACGACCTTGTCCTGGAACTCGGAGCGGATAGCGTTCAGCTTCATGCGCACGGTCTTCTTTCTCGCGACCTGGCCAGGCATGATGAACGTTCGCGCGATGTAGCGGTTCTTGACGAAGCCCTCGCGGTACGGGATGTTGAGGCGTCTCGACGCCTCCAGCGCGGACGTGCGGCTCGTGTCCGGGATGGGGATGACGACGTCAATGCCGTGGTCCGGGCGGTCGCGCAGGATCTTGTCCGCGAGCTTCGAGCCCATGTTGCGACGCGCTTGGTACACCGACACGCCGTCGATGAACGAGTCTGGACGCGCAAAGTACACGTGCTCGAAGATGCACGGGGTGAGCTTCGCCTGTGGGAACACCATTCGCGTGAACAGCTCGCCGCCCTGCTTGATGAGGATGGCCTCGCCCGGCGCGACATCGCGCTGCAACTGGAACTCGAGCGTGTCGATGGCGACGCTCTCCGAGGCGATCGCAAAGTCCGTGCCGTAGTGGCTCTTTCTCGAGCCAAACACAAGCGGGCGGATGCCGTTCGGGTCGCGGAACGCGAGGATGCCGAAGCCGTTGATGATGGCCACCGCAGTGTACCCGCCGCGGCATCGCTTGAAGAGACCCGTGACCGCGTCGAAGATCATGTCCACGTCGAGCGGCTTGTCCACGCGCTTGAGGAGCTCGTCCGCCAGGATGTTGAGCAGCACTTCCGAGTCCTACAGTAGTACCCAATAGACAAGCAGACTGTCAGAACGGCATCCATAGACCACATGTTGAAGTTTCTTTCCAACCAACGCAAAGTTGACGCACCGAGTCCGTGTTGACGTGACGGAAGTTGGTGTTCGCGAGCTGCTCCGTGAGCTCGTGCGAGTTGGTCAAGTTGCCGTTGTGCGCGAGTGCAACACCGTACGGCGAGTTGGTGTAGAAAGGCTGCGCCTCCGAGCTGCTCGACGAGCCCGCCGTTGGGTAGCGGCAGTGGCCGATGCCCATTGGTCCGCGGAGCCCGACCATGTGGTTCTGCTTGAACACATCGCGCACGAGACCGTTGTCCTTGCGCAGGTACAGACGCTTCTTCTCGCACGTCATGATGCCAGCCGCATCTGTTCACATGATGCCATCATACACAGAAAAGCGCACGCATCTTTTTGAGACTCTGCTAGACGCTGCATGACTCGCCAGCCACTCGATTGGGTTTGGCTCTGTGCGTACCTTGTCCGCGGTGCTGCAGCACCGTGAGACCGTCGTAGAGCCCCTGGTTGCAGTGCTCGTGCTGGTTGGCGAGCAGGATGGCGATGATTCCGCACATGGCAGAGACGGATGGGCTTTGAGGAGCGAGCGAAGGAGAGGGGAAGAGAGCGAATGGCGTCTGCGAGCGAGCAGGTCTGGCAGCACTTCGACACCACCACTACTGCAACATCATGCAAGAAAAAGCTGCATGGGAAAAACCTCGACAAATGCAGAGAAAACCTCGGGCTGATGTTGAAACGACTCTCACAATCTCAGAAAGTGTACTGTGAGGCGAGGATAAAGTCTCGAGCGCTGGTTGAAGTTCGCTTTGAGAGTGCTGGATTGTTGGCGAGAGGATACTTTTGCAGAGCGGAACTGTATCTCGGAGTTAGTGGTTCTCCATTCCGCACTGCTAAGTGCGAATCGGAGTCAATGCAACTTCAAAAATCTGCTGATCACTCATCAGCAGCTGATGCTTGCACCGTCATTGCGATCGCTGTGATCGTTGCACCTTGCTCCAGTCAAACTTTGGCATGCTCACCACGGTTTCCACGCAAAACGTTGTTCAGAACCGCTGGCATTTTCTCTATGTGTCGATAGAGCTTGCTCACGAGCTAAACGCGTACTCGCGACTTCCCTCTGTCACCTTTCTCGACTCAATTCTCTTGCCTCTGATGATAGCGCTGTGTGCGGAAGCTGGTCATCTGCACATCCATCTGCACAAAAAAGAACTAAACCTGCGATTGCACGACCGTCACTCTTCGCGATCGCTCGTCCAAAGTACGAAATCGTATCTACTCCACAGCTTTCAGTACTGAGCACAAAAGTGTGACTTTTGTTTCCCTTCAAGTTGAGCGAAGTGGTGCATGCAGAATCCAACATTGCGGATCGGAACATGCATGGGGCTTGCACGACGCCGTCCTTGACGCAGAGATGAGCAACGCCCCGTCGCCCCGCGCTACTCTCTGCGCAACAGGAAACCAAGAGACGCGAGCAGCAGCGGAAATGGCAGTGGCTCGCCCAACCTGAGCCGATCTCAGAATGCGCAGCCCTCGAAACCCAAGCTGCTCTCTTCTGACTCGCAGCAGCAACGACAGACTGCGAAGCAGAGTGATGTGCGCTCCGTGGCGATACAGATGGACGCGTGGCTAGCCAAAAAGCGCGACTTGTTCCAGCGAGTTGTCAGTAAACCGTGCGTTCCGTGCACACTGCTAACGAAAGAGCGCGTTCTGATTACTGGTATTGATGCCTAACAGTCTGTGTTTCCCAAACACATCGATAGGATCTAAAATCGCTCCGATGTCGACATCAAGCTCCTTGTAGGTCTGTCCCGTATGCTCTCGCAAGACAGCAGTGGTTGTGATGTACCCATACTCAAAGCTTGCCAGTGCGTTGTCGCTGTGTTAAGCGGACTACATTCGCCAATCCAGGTTCACCAGCAGTCTTTCGCCTGCGTCAACCGATGGTGCATCCATAGCTATCATGACTCTCCTCGCAACTCGCCCACCCATCACATCTAACATCGTTTTTGTGCACATTGCCTCGCAGATCTGGCTCGAGCTCTCCACTTTCAAACGCATTTCGATGGCGAAGTGCTTTTCCATCAGGGCGACTCCATCCTCGACACGACTGGGCGATTTCTGGTAGTTCAAGGCTCCCTGTTTGTCTGCAGAAGTCTGGAGTATGCCCGGCGAGCTCACACTGGAGAAGGATACATCCAGTGGTTCCCGCGGCAAACGCTGGGGTTTCTAACGACGCTGTGAAGTATGGAGACTGCATTGGCACCTGCAGTATTGGGGATGCGTGCGGAGATGTGAGCTTGAAATCAATACCAGTTGCCGATGTCACTACACAGGTTGACTCACGTTGCACGTTTGTGTGCGGATAGGACGCTTGGGCGGATCAAATCTTTCGTGGAACAACCGCGATCTCGCAAGCGCAAACAAGTAATGTGGCTGTACGAATGACCATCTCGGATTAGAGATCGATATTTGACTGACTGGCTGATTTCACTCTGGACACGTTTGCGAGATAGTCGTAGCGTTCATCACTCAAGCATCTTTCAGGAGAGTCCAGCGATACAACGTCAACTGCGACTCTTCCCTGCTAGCTGCTGTCAACTCGACGTTTAACCCGTGCAAGGCGGCGCGAGTGGGCATGCGATCAACTTTCGTGGCGACCTGCAAGCTGAGTAAAGAAGTTCTCGGCGACAAAGTGCGGCGCGGTCATCTCCAGCGGTTCTTTGGTCAGTTTTCCTGCTTCTGCATGCTTCCTCCTCACTTCAGAGCCGAGTTAATGCGGAGAGTCGAGTGTCGGGTTTTCGGAAGCGACGAGGTGTTGTGCCATGCGAGCGACACGACGAGCCCGAAGTGCTCACGCTTTCGTATGATGATTCCAGCGCTGCGGTAGCCCGGCACCTCGAAGCAACGGAGGTTACCGAAGGCATTACGCACGGCATTTTGAGCGATACACTTTCTCGAGATCGCTCGTGTGAGCAAGTGGGCTATCTATGCGCGTATTTGACTCGCAAATGCCAAGCGAGGGTGTTTTTCAATCAGCTACCGCTGCACACACTCAACAAGATCTGTCTGCACGCGTGCATCGAGAAGTACGTCGTCGGCGACGATATCACTGACTTCATTCAGAGTGAAGACGAAGATGTAAACTTCATGCGCGTTGTTCTCAACGGATACGTGTGCGCATTCAAGAACAGCAGTCGACACTCTTCGAGCCACCGCTATGCAAGTTTCCAGCCCAGAAGTGACGCATCCACCGCCTCGGTGAAGACGCGTCAGATTCAGATCGGTCGGCGAGCAAACGGTTTCGTGGCAATTTCACAAGCAATGCGAGCAGTGCTCAACGGCAACAAGTACCGTCTTGTGGCGAATCTGCAGTGACAATGTCGGAATGCCTGATTGGCTGCTTATCGCTGGAAAAGCCGTCGAAAGTAGTTCGGATGCTCGACTCCAAGGAGAAGCGTGAACTCATTGCGCTGATCCAGGTGCGCGAGGAGCACTTTCGAAGCAATGGCACCATCGACCGACTTTGACAACCTCGCAACGTCGTTCAAGATCATCGAGAGAATGCGCGTTGGAGATCATTTGACTACCGCTCGTCGGGTGTGCGTGGCTAACTCTCTTCGGTACTGCAGGATCAAAGCCGGCGATACAGGTGTTGCATGTGCTCGCTCTCTTTTTCAGTGTGCATGTAGACTCACGGAATAGTTCTGCTCGTTTCCTGATGACAACCATTTCTTGCATCCTTATGCCTTGGAAACAGTGTATAAACAAAGAGAAGAGAGTCTAGCGCTGTACATCATTTTGACTGGCGAGATTCGGCTGTGAGTGAGAAAACCCATCGGACTCCTTGCTGCACTTTGGCGCGTCGTGGCTAATCGTGTTGCCTGGCGCTTGCAGGTTCTCTCGCGCAAAAGATCAGCACTCAGCGCTACAGCAAAGAGCCCCGTCGAGCATGACATTGCCAGAAGATTTGCTCGTGGATCTGTTCGAGGGCGACGTATTTGATGAAGAAGCCCTATTTGATGGTTGCATCGGATCAACCAGACTTACGACAGCAGTCGCAGCCTCGGCGACCGGTAGTGACGACATTGAGCTGCTGTATTTGACTCGTCAGCAGTACGACGAGATCAGCGTGCCGCACCTTCAAGTGGGGAAACAGAGCAAACACCGGTCAGGCATCAACAACATCGACGAGTATTCACAACACCTTGTGGGACTGGGAAAGCAAACCATGTAAGTCTGGTTTGGAGCTTGGGCTTGCGCGCATTTACTAAACGAGCTAACATCGTTGGATCTCGCTCCAGCTCAAGTCGAGAAAGATGGAAAATCGCGATCAACCACGCCATCCAGGGCTGAGCGAAGCGCTCGCGCTGGCATTCGGTATTGCTGAAAGCGAAACGGCATCGCGTCGAGCTCATGTTTGACCTCCTCCGTGGTCTTCCCGTCTTGAGCGAAGCTCCAAAAGCACAAGTATCAACCTTATGCACCTCTGCGACGCTCCAATCGTACGCGCAAGACTCCATCGTCTTTGCTAAAGGAGACAGTGCGGCAGATCGCTGCTCCTTGTGCTCACTGGTGTGGTGGTTCTTCAGCAAGTTTGCTCAGTATCAGCGCACAACTCGTGATCTCGGGTGCGCTGCCGCTTTCGCTCAGCCCGCCAACTCAAGAGATACCCGCGCAAAAAGTGACAGTGCAGACGATGAAAGCCGGCGACGTGTTTGGCGATTTCGAGCTCCTCGCAGACGAGCAAGAGCGCCAGATCCATGCAGCGACGTGCAACTCCACGACAAAGCTCATCATAATGCCTCGAGAAGACTTTCTCGCGTACTGGCCAAGGCATGCGCGACTCGAGTCCAAGCTGCTCGCGATCAAGAACGCTTTCGATGGAGTGCACAATCTCGACCCCGATCGCCTGTGCTCGCTGTACTATGCGATGCAGGAGAAAACGTTCAATCGGAACGAAGGTACGCCCGACAGCATTTTTTATCTTTTGGGCTAGAATGTATCTCACAAAGTCTATTTGCTTGCGATTTAGTGGTGTCTGGGTCGTCCACTCAAGGCGGCTACTTGCACATCATCGAGAGTGGGCATTCGGTCGCTCACGATCGCGTGACGCTACAGAAGCGATCAGAGAAGAGACCCGAGCCAAGCCATTCTCCGACTCGACTTGCCGTTGACACGCGGGTGGCGTCGCTCGGTCCTGCTTCGATGCTTTACACGGAGAAAAGAGAGGATGCAGTTGGCGACAGCAGCAGCAGCAGAAGAGCGTCATCAAAGCTGCAAGCAGCGAGTGCAACCAGCAGCACCTCGACAGAGTGCGAGAAAGAGTACGCGACGGCGGATTCACCCGTCGTCCACACTTTCTCCCTCCAGCTTTTCCCGCGCAAGCACGCGAATCAAGCAAACCGAAGTTCTGAGCTTTTCGCGGCTGTCGTGTTGGGGAAGCATGGATTGCAAGCGATTGAGAAGCACATCAACGAGCACCGGTCGTGGAGATCAGACAACACGACCTACACAAGTCGAGTGGCGGAGTCGTCGTCGCCGAGAGAGCGCGCATCTTCCCCGAACAAAAACAAAATGAAGCTCAAGCTCCAGACAGCACCGAATGCCAACTCATCTGGTTCGCGTGCTGTGGACCTCGCAGAGTTCTTGAAAGATCGGGAGCTAGGGAGTCCAGAAAACCAATCTTCTCCACTGGGGACTCACGCACGACCTGAAAAATCGATCGCGAATGAGCTTGATCCAAGAGCACATGCCCAGATTAGCGGGCACGCATCTCCAAGTAAGACGCATGTACCGCTAGGTTCTTTCGGACAACCACAACCGATCGAGTGGGATAAAGCGTTTTCGTTCCCAGCGCTCAGCTTTTCGCCAATGAAGAGCGATCTGGGAAGCTTGCCCCAATTGGCGAGCTCGAATTGGTGTGCGCAGTGATCTGCCATCGTGAGGAATTGTAACGGATAGGGCAAGGGCTACCTGAGTGTCACGTATTTCAGGTACCTTTCGTGGCGAAAAAAGTGCAGGTTGTTTCGTGGTAGCCAGTGATTCGCGCAACGACCAATCACAAACTTCAGATTGTCGCCCGCAATTCCGTCGATCGCCCCAGCAGCTCCGTCCAGACGGCAGCCGAAGCAGCAGAGAGAGCTCTTCAGGATCTCCCGAATCGCCTTCAATTCGCCAGCAGAAGCCGCTCGAAGCGAACCATGGTGCAGACCCGCTCGCTGCCGCTCCAGACCGCCGTCGCGGCTGCGCGTGACGTCGTGGAGCAACTGCGAACCGCTGTGCCGTCTTCCTCTGCGTCGGCGTCGGCGCGCCAGGATATCCAGACGCTCACGACGTCCACGTTCGGACGCTGCGTGCTCGGGCTCGGTAAGGTTCTTCATCATGTTTGTTTTCTACTGGTGCTGTGTCTGCTTGTCTTCTCACCCTGACGCTGTGGGTTGTTATACTAGCGGGCTTCTTGGAGTGTGTCGACGAGAAAATGCGAGCGTTCGTCAAGGAGTCGGAGCCGTCGGACGAGAGCGTGCACGAGATGAGCGAGGTGCGTAGCTTGCTTTACGAGTCTGGGCTGCTTGTCAAGTGGGTGCGTACGCTGACGAATGACTGCTGGTGGTGATGTGGACGACAGTTGCTGCTTCTGTTCGCTGCCGCTCTTGATGACGAAGACAACGCGACGTTTATCGGTGGGTCTGACCTCTCCGTCCCCCAGTCTCGTTGTTACTCTTGAGGGAGTCCCATCTCACGACAGACGTGCTGCTCTCTTTGTGGTTGACACAGCTCGCATTGGCTCGCACCCACTGCTTGTGCGCCTCATGGAGCACGAAGACGAATGGATCCAAGAGGTAAGGATCGCCAAACGACTCGTAAATACCTGGCAAACGGCTTCGCTCAAAACCAGCGCTCACGCAGTCTCTCTTTCCCATAGGCTGCTGCGACGGTTGTCTCCAGCTGCACATCCACCGCCACTGGCACCAGCTTCCCTCACAGAGCTCGCCAGTTGGGCTCAGTGGAGCGCCTGTCCCCTATCGCCGTGCCACTCCCACTTGATCCACGAGACGGCGACAAGGAGAATGTCATGTCGGTGCTCATCCGCCAGGTGCAAACGCGCATGACAGGTCAGCCTAAGACTGGGTACTTGCTCTGGGGAGCGGCGTACGTGCTCGCTCGCTGGGTGCATGTGCACCGCGAGCTCTTCTACGACAAGAGCGTGCTCGAAGTCGGCAGCGGTCTCGGTCTCGGCGGCATCACTGCGGCACGGTACGCTCAGCGAACGATCTTGACCGACTATCAGGACGACACCTGCCGGGCTTTAGAGTACAACGTGCAGCTCAACGGCGGTTTCATCCACGAGTTTGACAACAACGCGACCAAGCCGCCAGTGGTGGTCGAGCACCTGGACTGGGACAGCATGGACACGATCAAGCCCGAGCAGAAGATGGACGTGATCATCGCGTGCGACATCATCTGCGAGCCGAGCACCGCCGAGGGCTTTCTGCGCGTCGTGCGCAACCGCCTCACGGTCTCAGGTGTCGCGTACTTGATGAACGCCGACAGCCACAGCCGCTTCGGCGTGCTGCATCTCCACGAGCTGCTCTCCAAAGCCACCGACCTCAAGTCCTCGATCACGCCCGTGCACGAGCTCCCCGAGGGAGAGGTGCTGCTGGAGACAGTGGCGGACGCGCAAGAGCTCTCGTACGAGTACTACGAGATCCGCTTGGCATAGAGTTTGCATGCATTCACACTTGTCGTACACATTCTAGACCTTTTTCAAGCATGGGCACACTTTTCTAGTGACCGGGCTGCTTAGTGAGTATGGCTACACTTTTTGATTGGCTGCGGAGAGCTCTGTGCTTACAGGAAGATATTGTACACCGCCGGCTCGGTGCACCGGAAATCGTCGGGAAAGCTGTCGGCGTTCGGGTTGAAGTTGCCGACGCCGCTGTTCGAGCACGAGCACCTCCCCGCGCCGCAGCGGTCGGACTTGGCGTGCTGCAGCCGCGCCTCGAGCGTCTGGTACGTCTGCGACGCGAGCGGACACGCGTACGGCGCCTTGGCGAGCTCGCGCCGCCACTTGGAGCTCACTTCGCACGTGCGCTGCTGCTCCTTGGTCAGCGTGCACGAGTCGCACGAGCGGCAGACGCGGTCTGCGCCGTTGGCGCTCGGAGACACCCCGTACTCGTCGCGCGTGCATTTCGTGCAGCTCGCGCACACGCGGTCGGTGGTCGGCGTGCACTGCACGGACGCGAATTGTCTTCCTCGACACTCGGTACAAGCTGTCGCACACAAGATACACAAGCAGTATTGCCATGCAGGCACAGAAAGGTGTTAGTCATCCTGCACGAGTCCTAGGTCTAAGCCAGCAAGCTGTGAAGCGAGACGTACGATAGCAGACGCTGTCTTGCATTGCAGTGCACGCTGTGAGCGCGAACGAGTTTGCTGGACAGACGGTGCACGCGCTGCACACGCGGTCCTTCGTGTCCGAGCACGAGACCGAGAGGAACGTCCCAGCCGCACAGAGCGTTGTACAATCCGCTCCTGTAGCCTGAAGAAGAGGCGAACTCGGGGCTTTAATGGGCTGCACAGCGCTCGGTGCAGCCGCAAAGTCCGATACAAACTCTCTTGATAGCGAGAGGAAGGTCGACGCTCGCTGGAGTCCGATCTGGCCATTGCCCACGCTCTTGAGCGCTTCAACGTCTGCGCCACTCAGTTGCAGAGTGAGGTGCGTGCCGTCGGGTGGGAGCTTGTTGCGGTCCAGCAGCAGCGCGCCGCTCATCGGATCTGGCTGCGGACTGAAGATCCGGGTCGTGGATGCTGAGAGCCGATACAAATTGGCGGCAACTGCCGAGTCGGAGAGCACGAGCGCGTCGATTCGCACGTGGGGGCGATCGACGGGCTCCGAGAAGCGCAGTTTGAGCAGCTGCAGCGACAGATCCAGGCTAAAGCCCAGCAGCACGGGAGCCACAGTGTCGTCCGCAAAGCCCTTCACTGCAAGCCCTTGAAGCTCCCGGTCCAGCAGACGATTCGCACACTCGCTGGAGCCTGGGCTCGTACAGTCTTCCAGCGAATACTGAAAGAGTCCGCGCTCGACAACGCTGAGGAACACGTTCTTGGCGCTGGTCGCGAGTCCAGGAAGCACCTTGAGCGCGTTCATCTCGCTTACACTGATGTCCAGCACGATCAACGAGCTGTCGCCACTCGCGGTCGTGGTCTGACGAGACAACCGGAGCGCCTGCATGACTCCCGGACGCAGCGTTTGCTCCGACTGGAGCTGGATCTTGGACGCGTCCAGCGTCGCCGCGAGCATCGGGTGGCTCAGCGTGAGCGCCAACTTGCGAGTGTTCATGTCCAGATCTAACGACACAATGTGCGGCGACTGGCCGACCGAATCCAGCAAGATGTCGATGCGATGGCAGTTGCCCAGCCCGATATCCGTGACACTGGCGATCTCGACCGCGAAAGTGCGTACCCCAGTGTAAAACTGTTTTGGGTCCAAGATCTTGATGGAGACGCGCTTGTTGGTCTTGTCGCCATTCGCCCATGCGACTTTACTAACAGGTGCGTTTGGTGCAATGGGTTCAAAGTCCAGTCCTGCGGTTGCTGTGGCCGCAATCGTCCGCAGCGTGACGCTCGCTGGCTCCACCAAGCTCGCACAGTTGCGCTGAAGCAGGAGCTCAATGACCCCAGGTCTCGTGACCACCATGTGAGGACACTTGCTCAGCTCCGAGTTGAGCCGCGCGACGATCGGAAGGAAGCTCCGGTCCGGGTGTTTCAGCACGCGATCGAGCGGCTCGGTCGTCGCAAAGTTCGCGTCGCCCAGCAGGATGTTGCTCGGACCGGCAATGTCGACGTACCTCGCCGCCTGAACCCTCAGATATCCCCGCTCCTACCAAACTGACAAAGAAGAAATCGTCGAAGAAGCATTTCGATGCCTCCTCCGAACCCGTTGCTCCGCTCGGAAAGAGCAATTCGCGCAAAGCGATCAAGGCAGTCGAGGCGCTTGGAGCTGCTCGCAAAGCCTCAAGCCAGCGCCGCAGCTCAAAAATGGTGTGCAGGGAATCCAAAGCAGCGCTGGTCGATGATGAGGACAATATCACAAAACTCGATGCCAGTGATGCTCAGGCAGATACCAGCACCCCTCCTTTGGAAGCAGGTAGAGTTATCGGCGCAGAGGACTCCGTTGGTGTTGGCGAGAGCCAAGTCCCCACTACAGCCGGCGAAGCGATGGATGATGAGCGAAAGCAGGACTCTGAGCAAGACTCCGAGGAAGATGAAGAGAGCTCCGAAGAAGGCTCTAGTTCTAAATCTTCGTCTGGGACATCGAGAAGTGACAACCAGGACGGCAGTGACGGAGACGAAGAAGAGCAAGACGACCCATCCGCCAAAGACGCGACTCGTACGATGAGCAAGATGCCCGGCGCGATGACGCGCACGATCACCGCGCTCAAGAAGCTCAAGAAAGCCAACATGCTCACCCCGGAAGAAGAGGAGGAGCTCAAGCAGCGCGCGCAGGAGAAGTGGTTCAAGCTCAAGGGTCACGTCAAGGAGAAGAAGAAGAAGGACGTGACCAACATCCTGCTCAAGCGCAAGAAGAACGTGTTCACGGTCTCGGCGCGCATCGAGCTGCTGGAAGAGAAGTCCAAGGTACGGTCTGTGGATTTGATTGCTTGAGTCTGGGATTCGCAGCGCATGAGAACTCATGAACCCTTGTGTGCGTGTGGGGTATGGTGATGCCCACCGACTACGTAGGAAGTCTACGCCTCGATCAAGCAGCTCAACAACGATCTCAAGACCAAGGTGGACGTGTCTGCGCACGACACGCTCCGCCGCCAGGTGCACGACATCAACCAGAGTCTCCAGGCGCTCGACGACCGACTCGCGAACGGGGTGACGCCTGCGCTGCAGAAAGTGTTGCAGCTGAGCAAAGAGGTCGACACTGTTCGCACCTCGTTCGCCCAGCAGCTCCTGTTCGTGAACGACGACATCGCAGTCAGCTGGGGTTTCTGAACCAGAGTTTCCAGCAGCAGGTCGCGAAGCTGAGCGAGGAGCACGACGTGAAGCTGAATAATCTCCCCGACCACGCGACTGCGATCGAGGGACTGAAGCGCATGCTGCACAGGAAAGCGGATCTCAAGCTGCTCAAAGAGCACGTCGTTAGTTACTACTGGCATTGGCTGGTGGCGTGACTCCTATTCGCTGATTGGTAATCCGTGGTTGCTTGATTGGTTGGTCCTCATTTGGTAGACTGGAGGCTCGACTGCTTGGACACGATGCCGAGTCCGAGGACTGTCTCGTCCGGCGCTTGTCCTGCCACAAGGAAATCGTGAATACAGCGAACTCCGACGCGGATGCTAGTACGAATGACACAGCAGACGAGAGTGGCTCGTACTTGAAAAAAGTGAACCCGGGACCGTCGTCCGGCAAGATCTACCGCTCCAGCGTGCCGTTGAGCGCGCAGCTCATGGGGGCGTACGGTATGTACTGGACCACTGCTTTGTCTCGCTGTCTCGCGACTGGTCTTGACGGTGTTCTGTGTCCAACCGGATAGAGTCGATACCCGAAGACTCGACACAATCAGCTGGAGACTCGTACTTCTCAGCAGCGCCTTCCCCCTCAGTGCCAAAGAGCGCTACCCGGCGAGAAGAAAGCAAAGGAGCCGCGCCGATAAGGTGTGAACTCGCGGCGCTATGTCTTCCTTTCCCTGCTGCACTGTCCGTTTTGCATTCATTTTCGGGTCCCTGACCTTGGTTTGCTCACGATGTTCTGGCTCAAATAGCTCGATCCAGATCAAAGCGTCGCGAGCTGCTATGCTGTCTCCGGATCGGCCGATCAGCGCTCCCGAGGCAGCTCTGAAGAAGAAAACGCCGACGCACCTGAAAGCCAAGGAGAAGCCACACACTGCTGCTTCTGGACCGCCAAAGTAGCAAATGGCGCTGTACATGTGCGGTTTGACACCTGGATTGCTGTCAATCTATCTGTCTATTCACACCGAAGTTTTGTATCGGTCGATCGGAAGCGTTGGGGCTGGTTGGTCTGGTTCAAAATCCTCCACTGTCGATTGCAGACCTACTGGGCGACGTACAGTGGGAGTCCGTAGCACACTGCTGCATGTCCGTTCAGGTACTTGAGCTTGCAAACTTGTCGCGCTTGGTGCAGCACGCGCGCAAGTGGAACTCGTGCATCCTCGCTCCCTTCTTCTTCGCCATTGTCCAAAAGCCATTTCCGCAGCACCTCGACGCTCAGCTGGTCAATGTCTTTGTCGGTGACATCCCAAAGCATGGCGAGTACTGCGGGGCTTCCAGCGCGCAAGTACGAGAGCACAGCGCCGTCGGGACCGAAGATGCCCTCGCGCTCCAAGCGGCCGCTGCTGCATCCGAACAGCAACGCCGCACTGCATCCATTCTTCAGATCGAGGATCTTGTCCCGATGGATGTACTTCTCGCCGGATCCGTGCCCGCAATAAATAAACAGATCGGATCCCAATAAATAGTTTCTGCACAGTCATCACGGGCGATACACGCAAAAACAAGTGAGTCCAACCATCCATCAACATGAGCCGCCGCGGTAGTAGATGGCACGAACCTCATTGCTTCTTCGTCAGGCACTCGTCCCACGATGCCTCGCCAGCCAAACTTCTCTTTGCCGATGTTGAGGATCGGTCCAAGTTGGTTTTCAGTCGACTTGAGATCGCCAGCAGCATTCAACAGAAAACTGATTCGCTCTCGACGGATGTCTGGAGAGAACGGCTTTCTGCCGATCACTGTCCGTCGACGAGTTTGGGTTTCGCCAGAGTTTTTCAGAATCAACTCGAGCGACGGCATTCGAGTCACACTGTCGCAGCTTTCCATGACGTCCAGCCCTTCCCACGGCAGCTCTTGTAATCGGTGGTCGAGAACGAGAATCGTGGAGCTTCCCTGCTCGGATCGTCTTTGACGGTTGGTGTCTCTTGATGGTGACGATGATAATCGCTGAGCCAGCGCGCCATCGCAGGCAGCGATCAACCTCTCCACGAGTGTTTTCTTGAGCCCATCTGTGCTCAGTCCTGCTCCAGCCAAGCAATCTTTTAGCTCGCCCACCTTCATCTTGTTGATGCCTTCTCTCGTCAGCGTGAGGAGGGGGCTAACTGCTGGTGCGTCGCTGGGATCCAGATCTTGATCCAAACCGCTGCAGTTTACACCCAACTCGTCTCGCACCATCTGAAGAATGCGAGCTGAATCATTCTCGCTCAGCGGTAAGCCCAACTCGGCGGCAATATGGCGCACTCCATCCGATAGCTCGCTATCTGAGAGATATCTCTGAGTATTCGCCATTGCACAAAGGAGTGTCTCGTATTTCGTGGAGGGTTTTCTCGACGCAGCGCCAGCGTTCGTCAAAATGGACCAGCAACGCTGCACACATTCATTGGGAGCACTTTCGCTGCGAGCAAACAGACACTTCCAGAAGCCGAGCTTGGACTGTAAGCATATCAAAAGCGTCGTGTTAGTCGGGAAAGGAAGACAATCCGCAAAAACAAGGAGAACCGTTTTCTGACGCACCTGGAAGCGGTTTATTGCGGCTCCGAGCTTCTCGTCGATCTCCTTTCGATAGTTCCACCACTGCTTTTTCTTCTCCGTTGTCCACGACCCAGTCTCGTCAGCCGAGTTCCCAGACAGCGATCCCCTGCAGAGTGTGCGAGGACATGGTTAGTTGGGTGTTTTTCACTCAGGCACGGCCGCACCAACCCTTCCCTACCTTGATGCCCGAACAAGAGCCTCGATTTTCTCCATCGTGCTCTTCCAGCGAACTCCATGCAGACAGAAAGAAACAGGACTTTCGCCATCATTCTAGTGATCAATCGCAAACGGGGGTTACTAAGATGACTGCCTTGACAGAATCAGTCAAAACATGACTCGTCCCACTTACCCCGATTCGCGAAACCACAAGCTCTGACGTCGTGCTGATAGCCACAGAAACAACCAGCCACGACGAAGGAAGGTGCCGCACTTGCTGCTTGACTGATGCAACCATCTCTTCAATCTTCTCTCGAGGGCTCCCACCAGTCTTCAAGCTCAATCGTGATGAGAGCTGTTCCAGGCATTTGTCAAGCTCCAGGTCTGGGGTGCCATCTGTCGGGGAAGAGTCTTCGAGCTTCTCAATCGTACTCGAGTTTGATAAGAGAGTCGCACTTGCCCATGGGAGGAAATCACCTGCGCCTTCTCCGTCAGCTATTCCTCCCCTGCCAATGCGTTCGTTTTCCTCCAGTGCGACCAGATATGAGGTCCCAAGGCTGGAGCGCAGCTGCTTGCTTAGGTGAGACAGTCCCAAGTGATCTCCGAGTGCATGTGCTTCCTCGAGAAGATAAATCGTTTGCTCTGAGCTCATGAACGCTTGAGATGGCGATGGAGATCGGAGCAGTAGAACATTGACGCAACCCAGCTCATGCATGCATTTGATCCGCTCGAGCAGATCCTCGCAGCACTTGGCGGACTTCTCCAGCTTCTTCATGAGAGCGCGCAACTTCTCCACCACAGCTGGATCGCTGAGATCAGCTCGCGTTGCCTTCAAATGGAGGATCTTCCGGTAGCATCGTGCTCTCGTGTTCCTCAAGCCTGTCGATGAATGCTGCGTCTTGGAGTGAGACTCGAGCTTCTTTACTGCACTCGCATACGCCTCTAGTGCAGCCATCGCGTCGCCTTCAGCGAGTTGTAGATCCCCCTGCTGAACGATTTCGTTGCAGATTTGCTCCATGAATGCTGAATCCGACACGAAACAGGAATGATCCTCACTGGATTCGTTTGTCGCTTTGCCACTGCCCTGGATCGCATGCCACCACTCATCATGGTTCAACGACATGACTTGCAGCGCTGCTTTTGCTTGATGTGGGCGGCAGAGATCGAGTTGCAAGCGAGCGTATTCGCAAAACGGACTTCGCTGGAAAAATCGCAGATTCAGCCCACCGACTAGCTCCATCGCCTCGGTATAGTAGAGATGTGACCTGCAGACAAACAGATACAACAGCAAGAGTTAGTCCAAGCCGGTTCAAACAGCGAATGAGCTGCAAAGCACAGAGCTCACCGGTGTGGTTGGCCAGTCAGACTGTACAGAGTCCCGATGCGGCAGAGAACCAGCTTTGCAGCATGAAGGATATCCCACGACGAAAACTCGAGCGCCTTGAAGTAGATCAGTGACAAGCTTCTCGATCCATCAGCTTTTCCAGCGCTGCCGGGGCGTTTGATGTCATCAGGAAGCGCGAAATGGGGGTCTTCTTCTACCTGGGATGGTGACGCAAATCTCCTGGACAGTTTCCAGCAGATCGAAAGGGCTGTCTTGGCTTCGCTGATCGCGAGTTTCCCTCGCCCTTCAGAAAAGTGGATGTCGGACAAAACCAAGTGCACCAGAAGCTCGCGCATCCCCATCGCTTTCAGCACCGTCGACTTGGACACACTCCCACTCACTCCGTTGGCTTTTATCACGCGGAGCATATCGGTCACATTCCGTAGATGGCGCACGGCGCTCTGGTGATCTTCCAGGGACTGATGCTTGATGCCGAAGGATATCTCTGCGTCGACCTGCTGGAAGTGTGGCAAGTCGCGCCGATGTTCGTCGCCCATGCTATTCGCCTTGTCTTCAGCCGCACTCTCTTTCTCTTCCGCAGGTTCTCCAACGTGAAAGTTTAAGAGCTCTAGTGAAGGTGGCGGCCACGCAGTCGACAGATCATCTCCTCCACTGGCAGCGGACTGAACCTTCTCAAGTAGCTTTCTCGCTGATTTTTCCAAGAACGGACACGAAATCAACGACAGCGAGTTGCACACAGCCTCCAAGCACAGGATGATGCTGTGTGCGTCGAATAACAAGCCGGTGCAACACCCTTTCGTCATGCGCGCGCTTTCCCAGTGGCGCACGCACTCTTCGATATCCTTGATGGCACTTTCCTCACTGAACTCTACCAGTTCTTTCTGATCCTCCCCGGCGGCAATGCTGGCCATTCCGAAGTAACTCGAAACCAGGATGACTTCCATTGCAATGACTCCCCGCCAGCCGTATGCGCCGCCCAAATCAATCTTGTTCGGCGTGTTACCTGTCGGCATAGTGAAGATCGCGTCGCTGAGAAGCCGATGTGTTCGAGTCAACCCGCAGACTGCCTTCTGGCTGTCGCGAGACTCGTAAAGCGTCGCGTAGCTCAGCTTTCGAGTAGACAAAGCTTGAGATATGTTGCTAAGCGCAGAATACTCGTCCTGTCCCGCGGATGCACCTCTGAGGCTCAGAAGCAGACTTGATAGGTAGCGTTCGCTTTCCGCGCACAGCTTTATCCCTTCAATCTCTTGACGCAAGTTGGCTGAATCGGCTTGGATTTTGGAGCTGTCGTTGTTGCGCATCTTCTCAGTGAGCTTCGAAGACGTCAGGTCGAAAAAGCGTCGGAAGCTGTGGACGAGGTCGACCACTTGTCTGTCCGGTACTTGGCGAGCTGCGAATGCGTGGATGATATTCCCCATAAAAGCCTTGAAATGCTCCAGTGCTGCTTGAGCATTGTGAGCGGCGCCTTCATCCGTTTGCAGCTCTTCTAGCATCGCTGATACGTATTTCTCGATGGATTTCAATGGAGTATGGTCATGAACATCGCTGCAGTATAGGATCGAGTGCCCAACGCAGACTCTTGATTGTGATCCATCCCCTTCTTCGTGGAAGCAGAACGCCATAAGCGATGCAATCGAGTCGACCTTGAGCTCCGAGTGCGCTTTCCGGATCGCAGCAGCAGTCGTTTTCGGGTTGCACATCACATACTCCATGTAGCTCTCAGCCAGATCGAACGCTGCTCTCAACGCCGATATTGTAGTTTCAAACTCCTGTTTCTTGTAGAAGTGAGCTGCGCAGTTGTAGCACTCTCGCGCGATGACGTTGATGTCCGCGAGAAGTCCTTGGAGAATCCCACCACTTGAGTCGTCCGCCATAGCATCATCAAGAAGCCTCTGAACGAGCGTGACTTGCCTTGTGATCAATGGCAGCTGACTACTCGCTGGTGCTTCGTCTGAGTCGCGGTGTCTGTGGACAGCCAGTGTTACGATCATTCGACGAATCCTCGACTCGTTCAAGATCAACGCCTCAAGGCTCGTCGAGTCGCTTTCTCGTAGGTCATGATCCGTGCGGATGATCTTGATGCCTCCCGAGATGTTGTCAAAACTGCACGAAATGCATTCGTAAACACACAAAACGTACAAATTACCACCCGATCGACTTGCACGAAGAGCAAACGATCCGACGTACCTTGAGATGATGAGATCTCGAAGATCCGGCTTCTCGAACAGTTTCTTCGTGACGGTGTGGTTGTAAACTTTGGTCACGCTTTTCTTCGCACAGCGAATCACGAACGGGAGAAAGCTCTTGTGTGAACACTGAGACAAAAAGTCTTTTGCGCTCGCGTCGGAAATCTGCCGCAGATAGTAAATGACTGCTTTGTCACAACGCCTGGACATTGAGTCAGTCCCAAAGTCTTGAGCAACGCCACGCACAGCCTCATCGGCGTGCTTCACCAGCGAGTCTCCGATACTCTTCGGGCACTTTTGCTCCGTCTTGTCGCTGGGGGCTTCTCGCTTCTTCACGCTTGAAAGACCCAGAAGGAGAGCAGCCATCGAGTGAAGCAGCAATACCCGCACTCCACCTCCTCCTGCTGGGAACAAGCTCAGGTACCGGATCGCGCAGTCCAGTATCAACACTCCGTCAAGGTTCCGATCTGCGCTTTCACAAACTGAAGCAGCATGTTCTAACCACAGCAGAAAATCCCACTCTAGCAGCTCTGACTGCGTAGACGGCAAGGTTGGATGTCAAGGAGTATCAGTTCGCAAACAATAATGGAGAGTGGAGATACCATCGACAGAGTAAATGGAAGTGAGCTCACCTTGAATATGTGGGACGAAGATGAGCTGCGGTGCTTTACCAAATCGAGAGAGCTCGCGTAGAAGGAATAGATATGCTGGTAGTTCGATGGGGTCCTCTTCGAATGCCTCTCGTACTGAACTCCAACACGATACACCTAGATGGCATCAAGAGAAAGTTCCCACAGGTCAGACACAACCTTACAGCACAATGACTCTCCATCCAGCGAGTGAACAAAACCATACCTGCTGTATCAAGTATAACGTCGTGTAGCTAGGGCACTTCATCATGCATGATAGCGCCAGCGATCGAACTCGAAGAGACTTCTCTGGGGTCTTTCCTGCTTCCATCGCTGTCGCAGATTTCCAGAGAACACGAAAGGTGCGATCGTTGAGTGAGGTGGCGAGTTTCGCATCCGCGCCTGGGATCTCTGCCAAGTGATCGATCCACGGACGCAACGAATTGGTTGCGATTGCGGCGATCATCTATGGCGAGGCAAGGGGTCACAAATGAGTTGTTCGAGACTTCGCGATTATTATGCCACACGTACGTAAAACTCAAGCTCGTACCTGGTACTGTTTGGCTTGCACGAGCACGGCGACACACGTGTTCAGGACCCCAATCAGCAGACGCGCAAAGTGCACAGCGTGGAATGTTTGCGGTGCAGGAAACTCTGCAATATGGCAGAAGCTTGCAGGTGCGATCTTGCTTTCAGCCACGTGTAGCTGCGTCGAGCAATCTTGGTGTTGCGTGGGCGAATGGCGCAGACTTTCGCACAGCTTCCCATGCGCTTGCCATAGCCGAACGTGAAGACATGCGAGTGTGTAAAATGCAGACGATCGTCCCTGGGTCGATATATTCGTAGACGTCAGCTTGGCTTCAACGTATTGAGTAGCATGGACACACAAGACTACGCTCCACTCGCCTGCGGTAGATCGGCGTACTTCTTGGCGACCTGGTAGAGCATGTTGTCACTGACGAGCTCGCCAAGCTTGAGCGAGCTCTCGAACTTGAGCACGACAAACAGCGCAGCCGCAGCAACATCCATCGCAACAAACACGTCCTGATCTGCACATAGAGCACACACGCATCGATCCACAACATAGTCAATAACACGCAAGCGGCAGCCACAGCTGCTCTTAAGCCGTCCACACTCACTGATCTTCTTGTCGGCGTCAGTAGCGCCTGGAGCTATTGCGACAGCAGCATACGTCTTGATCACGCTCTGCGCCAGCTTCGCTCCAAACGCCGCATACTGCCTCTGCACATCCGCGACAATAGCAGCCACCGCTCCTGACTCCTTCTTCGTCTTTGGAGCAACCGGACACAGTCCTGCCCTGATTCGGCTCTCAAGGCGAGCGCCGAACGCGCACTGCAACAGCGCCAGCTGAGGCGATTCGTCTGCGTTGGTCTTGCTGTTGCTACTGCTGGTACGAGTCAGCAGGTCCGCGACGAGCGGCGCGAAGTGCCCGTAGAGCTGCGCCGCACGTCCTTTCGTCGCCGCGAGCGCCAGCAGCTGCTTCTGCGCGTCGGCGTCCAGCGGCATGCGCGCCATCTTCATTCGCACTGGTGTCTGCTCGTGATTCTGATGCAATCAATTGCCAGCTTTGTGTGCATTTTCCAAAGTGAGCTTTTTGTCTTGAGTAAAGTAAGGCGGTGTTTGAACACACAATTGCAAATTGCGCGCGCAAAAACAGCCATGACCATCACTCGTCCAACATCAGCATCATCGAACGTGATCAAGCCAAAATGGACGCTGTTAGCAGACAGAGGACAGAGAAACCACGCATCTTGCTCTGCGCGAGCGGCAGCGTCGCCACCGTCAAAGTGCCGGAGCTCGCGCTCAAGCTCGCGGCGTTTGCAGAGGTGCGTGCCTGTTGCGGTCGACTGCGGGCTTCTTGGGCTTGACAAGAGAGACGGCTGATGAATGATCTTGCCTCTCATTGTTGAATGACAAACCACCACAGGTGAAGGTCGTGGTGACGAAAGCCGGCGCGTTCTTTTTGGAGAAAGTGAGAGACTACAATCCGCTCGCGTGGAGAGAGTTTGCGAGGAGCAGCAGAGCGTGTGGCGCACCGATTCGGGATGGCGCACACGACATTGAGATCATTCGCGACGAGCACGAGTGGGACGCGTGGCAAGTCGTCGGCGACAAAGTGCTTCACATTGAGGTACGTAATGGGGACCGACTGCTTGACTGCGGGCGTCATGGCGTGCTGGTGCCTGATCTAGTGTGCGTGTTGCAGCTGAAAGACTGGGCGGATGTGCTCCTCATGGCGCCGATGTCAGCGAATACGCTGGCGAAAATCGCGAATGGGCTGTCAGACAACCTTCTCGTAAGCAGCCTTATGTACCAGCTGATCCTTTTGTCACTGCGTCTTTTGACACCGCTCACACACAATCGCCGTGTTGATCCGTCAGACTTGCATTGCGCGAGCGTGGAGTGTCAAGAAGCCATTTTTCTATGCGCCGGCGATGAACACGGACATGTGGGACCACCCAGTGACAGCCAAGCACCTGAAGGTGCTCACCGAAGAGTTTGGCTACACGATGATTCCGCCAGTGGAGAAGATGCTCGCGTGTGGTATAGTAGGTGCGTGCGACATTCGCAACGAGAAACAAAGAATGGGTGCTGGTCTATTAGGTATGCAACCTGCTGATCCGCTCTACCTGATGCTTTCCTAGGCGTTGGAGGACTCGCTGCCGTTGACGACATTGTGCGCGTCATGAAGAACAGAGTGCACTCCAGTGATTAAGTGAGGGTCGCGATAGAGCTGGGAGGTTAGCTTTCTATAGAGGCGAGTTGGCTTGAACTGTCGTCACATCCATACCAAACACCTCTTGAATCGCTTCAATCGCTGCGTACTCCACGTCCTTCGGTGTCACGCTCGGCTTCAAGCGCTCGATGCTCGTCACTGCTCGATCGTCGATGCCGCACGGGATGATGCGGTCGAACGCCTGCAGATCCGTCGTCGTGTTGATCGCAAAGCCGTGCATCGTGATCCATCTCGTCGCGTGCGTGCCCACTGCCGCGATTTTCCTCATGTCGCGTCCATCGATCGTGCTGCTGTTTGCGTTTCCTTCTCCTTCCTCTTCGACCCAGACGCCAGTGAGCCCGTCGACGCGCTCGCCCTTGATGTCGAGCTTTGCCAGTGTCTGGATGACCACCTCCTCCACCTGGCGCAAGTACCAGTGTAGGTCTTTCTTGTAGTGGTTCAGGTCCAGGATCGGGTACACGACGACTTGCCCTGGTCCGTGGTACGTGACCTCGCCGCCGCGGTCCACACGGATGAGCTTGAGGTGCGTGTCGACCTGCGGGTCGAACTTCACGTTGTCCATGGCCGCGCCGCGACCGAGCGTGTACACACTCGGGTGCTCCAGCACGAGCACGACGTCCTGCTCGATGGGTTTGAGCTCGCGAGCAGCTACGATGCGCTGCTGGATGAGCTGCTTCTGCCACTCCCACGCGGTCTCGTACTCCACCGAGCCCAGGCGATACGCCACGCACTTGCGCACAGCGCTAGCGTCACTGGCATCAGCGCTCACACTGCGTTTGGAGACCGTCACTGGAGCCGCGCGCAAGTGGCGCCATCCGCATCGGCGCAGCATTTCGTTCAGCTGCTGCTGACAGCTAGAGTGCTTTGAGATGCTGGACGAACTTAGTCGAAGGAAGGCAGTTTTGCTCTGTCACTAATACGAGGAGGTGTACGGCATTAAAACGAGGAGTGTCATGGCATTTATCGAGCGTGAGTGCTGGTCTCCTCTCAGCAGCTGGCTCAAAAATGGCACAAGAAGTCAAAACAGCAGTTCATTCATCAAGCGAGCGAGCTGGTCATTGCGCATTGAGCTCTCGATCGGTCGCTGCCCTGTTTGCCGCAAAACGACTCACGCGACGCCTGCGTAGAGCCCCTCGACATCATGGACAAAGTGGTGCAGCAGCTCCAGGATCGCACAGATACCCCAGCGGAGCCAGCGCTCGTCAAGCGCTTCGCGACTGCAGACCCGTCGACACTGCTCAACAATGTGACTTTGCACGACTACCAGCTGCACGGCATGCGCTGGCTGCTCACCAAGTACGCGCAGCAGCTGAATCCGATCTTGGGCGATGAGATGGGACTCGGCAAGACACTGCAGGTGATTGCATTCATTGCGTCGTTGATCGAGCATTTCGAGAGTGCCGCCGCGTCCCCCACTGCAACAGCTTCCACTGACAAGACGTCACTGTTCCTGATCGTTGCTCCGCTGAGTGTATTGCCGAACTGGATGGAGCAGTTCGAGCGATTTGCGCCAGCGATTGGTGTGGCCATGTTCGCGGGTCAGAAATCCGATCGACAAGCTACGGAGGCGAAAGTGATCGAGACAAAAGGAAAGGTCGGTTTATGGACATGCGGTCTGTTCTTTCCCGTTGGAGCCCATGGTGTTGATCTGATAATGTGACGGCTGCTTCATGTCGATTTGATGTAGGCACTGGTGGTGGTGACGTCGTATGAGATGGTGCTCTTCAACACCGATTTCTTCAGCAAAATGAACTGGAAGCTGATGGTTCTCGACGAAGGTCACCGCCTCAAGAACCCGAAAGGAAAGCTCTACCAAGCGATCGCGGCGCGCGTGCTTGTCAAGCACAAGGTGATTCTGTCCGGGACTCCGATCCAGAACGATCTCTTTGAGCTGTACAGCCTCCTGTCGCTGCTGAACCCGAGCATTTTCGACGACCAGGAGCTCTTTGAAGCGACGTTCAAGGACTACTTCTCGGCAAAGGCGCAGCAACTGGACGGGAAGCAAGAGACCAAATCCAGGCATTTGATCGCTGCAGAAGATCTGATGCGCGACATTTTGACCCCGCTGCTGCTCCTGCGCACAGTGCAGGACGTCAACTCGTCGTTCACGCTCCCTCCGATCTCGGAAATGGTCGTTCACACGCCGCTGTCGCCGATGCAGCGAGAGTACTATAAAGAGATCGTTGCGAAGAACAGCGACCTGATCAACAGCATAGCCCAGCAGCATACGTCCGCTTCCAGGTACGAAGGCTTCCTCTATGTCCATGCTTTGACAGTGCGTGTCCTTGCTGCGCTTGGGTATTGCTAACTCTCTTCATGTGTGCACGCCGAGCAGAGTGAACCTGACGAACATTCTGCCACAGCTGCGGAAGATCTGCAACCACCCATATTTGTTCCCAGGCACAGAACCCGAGCCGTTCTGCGAAGGGAGCCACTTGTACGAGAACAGCGGGAAGCTCTACGTCTTGCAGCAACTGCTGCCGCGTTTGAAGGGGGATGGGCACTGCGTGCTGCTTTTCAGCCAGTCGACTGCGTTTCTCGACATCCTCCAGGATTTCCTGACCATGGAGAGCTTCTCCTACGAGCGAATCGACGGCTCTGTGCGCGGCAAGGAGCGCTGGCAAGCGATCGAGCGGTTCCGCCACGATCCTGACACATTCGTCTTCTTGATCAGCACTCGATCAGGAGGCGTGGGCTTGAACCTCCAGCGAGCCGACACTGTGATCTTCGCTGATTCCGACTACAACCCTCAAACCGATCTCCAGGCTGTCGCCCGAGCGTATCGGTTGGGTCAGACGAAGCCCATTCATGTGATCAAGTTCCTGTGTGCCAACACTGTAGAGGAAATCATCTACCGCCGCGCTCTGCGAAAGATTCGAATGGCGGACAAGATCCGCAACTGCGCTCGCCAAGTGGACGACGAGGACGAGGACCTCGACGACGAAGAGAGTTTGGTGGAGATGATTCAGTTCGGACTGCACAAGCTAATGGAAGGTGATGATGACGAGGCGATGGCGCTGGTGAAACCCTTGGAGGAAGAGTACATCAAGCACATTCTGACTCGACGAACGATGTCGGAGAATGCAGTCGTGCTCGAGGACGGGACGATCAAGAACGAGAAGGTGAGTGAATCTGGAGGCGATTTCCAAGAAGAGAACATGTACTACTTCGAAGGCGAAGACTACTCGGCGGCGGATGCAAAGGCGAAAGATAAGGATTCGCTTCGAAAGCTGCTGGCAGCGACCAAAATCTCGAAGCGTCGACGTCCAAACGCACAGCACGATCGATACGCTGGTGAAGAGGACGATGCTGATGACGGTGATGAGATTGACGAAGACGCCATTGCGGAGAACGAAGCAGCAAAGCAGCGCAAGCGGGAGGAGAGGCGACAGAAGATGCTGGAGAAGAAGCAGGCGATGTGGAAAGCGAACAACTACGAATCCATGGTGCTTGCTGTCAGCGACGACAGCAACACCGACGGCTCCTTGGACTTGAACTTTGCAAGCACGAACCAGATCCGCTACAAGTCTGGCGATGCGAGCCAGCCTCCGCTAGCCTCGATCTCGTCCGACGCCATCATCATCGCGCATTGCGTCGACACGAGCGGAGTGTGGAGCTCGCGGGGCTTCTTCCGCACGTTGTCGGGTCTGTCCCCGTCCATCCAGCGGCAATACGAGGCCGCCGCGTTGAACGACGACCTGAAACTCGGCCAAGCGCACTTGATCCGACTTTCGCCTCGCGCTGCAGGCGACCGTGACGTCGACGTGTACGTGTGTCTGCTGGTCGTGCAGGGGTTTGTGGGCAGCTCTTCGGCCAAGGGCAAGAAGGCGAAGCTCAACGCTGCTGCTGGTGGCGGTACAACGCGCCAGCTCGTGCGCAGCGGCAAGTCCACGACCTTCCGCATGCGCGCGCTCGAGAGCTCTTTGCGCGCACTTGCACAGAGCGCCCGCGACCTGCGCGCGAGCGTGCACATGCCGCGCATCGGGTACGGGACGCCCGACTTCAATTGGTATGCTGTCGAGCGCATCATCCAGCGTCAATTGCGTGACGCCGGCGCGTCAGTGAGCATCTACTATTACTCGCCGAATAGAGTTCCGTAGATGTCGCAACGAGCAAACAGCAGTTTCCTCTACAATAGCGTTGTCCACACTAAATGCACTCGTGCCGAGCCCTGGATTGATGTTGACAACGTTGTATAGGCGGATCAGGTTGGCATGTTCCCTGAAAGCGAAGAGCTTCACAGAAAGCAAGTGCAATCAAGACAGAGGGAGAAAGAAGGTCAGTCGGAGGAAGAACGCGCGAAGAGGGAAGCGCCTGTGCGAGGGTCTCTAGACAGCAGCAGCAGCAGCGCTCAGGGATGCGGCGCTCGTTCCTCCCAGCGAGTAACGGTACGCCTCGCTGCGTGCATCTCTCTATGGCTCTGCGTGTCGGAAATGCGGAGTTCACAATCGCTGACGTCATCTCTCTTTCCCTTCCATTGCTGATGCGGGACATGCGATCTCACTCGCCTGCGTCGTCGCTGCTTCGATGTGAACGTGGCTCTGTCTCATAGGGGCAGATAGCGCGGGGAAGGAGAACCTGGCGGCGAGCAGCGTGAGTCTGCCGTCGACGTCGAAGGAGCGGAAAGCGCGCAACCGGCTGTTCTCGTCGTCCGAGTCCGAGTCGTCGGACTCTGGGTTTGAAGATGGTGCGAACGGCCAGCATGGCGAGCGGAGAGACGCGACGCAGTCTGTGGCACCGACACGCGCGTTTTCGATGGCAGGCGCACGGAGCGCGTCCGCGAAACAGCAGGGTACCAGCAGCAGCGCGCTGTTCGGGAGAACCGGGGCGAATGGGAATGGCGGAGGCGATATCCGACGCAAGACCATGTCGAGCTCGTCGTCGTTTAAAGGAAGTGCAGCGAACACCAGCGGGCGAGAGAGCACGAACAACTCGTTCATTGGCGCGGGCTCGCTCTTCCCTGAACGGAAGGGCTTGTTTGAGCAAGACGACGACACGGAATCGATGGAGAACTTCCACGAACAGGTGAAGATTCGCCAGCAGAAGAAGCAGTCGGAGATGGAGACTGTCAAGGTGGAGCTCGAGAGCGCGCTGCAGCGTGTTGCCGAACTGGAGCAGCAGCTTTCCCAGGAGGTGAAAGAGAAACAAGAGTGCGAGATCCGGATGAAAGAGTGTCACCGCATCATTGAGAAGCGCAACAAGCAGCTCATGAAAGCGAGCGAGCGCGTTGCTCGGTATTCTGAGCAAGCCGAGAGCCAAATGTCCGAGTTGCAGGGTAGAATCACGGAGCTGACTGCGCAGTGCGAGCAGTTGCGAGTGGATGGATCAAGAAAAAGCGAGTCCATGGAGAAAGAAATGGACTCGAAGCTTCTCAGTCAGCAACAGCAGTTTGAAGGGAAGATTGCAGAGCAGAAGGAAGCTTTTGAAGCGAAAATGGAGCGGATGGTGCAGATTGCAGAGGAGAGCGTTCAAGCCAAGCACTCTGAAAACGAGATCCTGAAGCGTCGAGTGAGAGAGCTGGAGGCTGAAGTAGCGAGCGCGCCATCTCGCGTGCTTCAGAGCGACGAGTACCAGACTCTGCTGAAGAAGTGTGAGGATGCCGAAGCAATCAGTCGGGGTTTGAAGTTCCAGTTGCAAAAAGATCAGCAAGAGAAGAAATTTCTGAAGAACCAGCTCTCGTCGCTGAAATTGGTCGACGGAGCGAATGGATCGAGCGGATCTGGCGGTGGTGGTGTACCAGGTGGACTATTTGGCGACGACTTGGGTGCAAATGACGAGCAAGTCAGTCCGACGAGCAGCGTCGCAAGCGGTGCCGACTTGTCGAGCTTTGATTACGCTCGGACCTCGATGACTTTTGGCAGTCCAGTCAGCAAGTCGCCTTCAAAGCCGCCTTCAGACCGACACACAGGTTTCATCCCACCGACCATCGACACGAGTTTCGAGAGCAACGAGAAGAGTTCGGGAACTGCAACTGCAACTGCAGCAATCGAAGAAAACGATTCAACGCAGCGAACAGCAGCAAAGTCGAAGGAAGAACCACCGGTGGTTGTTGCTCCTCCTTCCCCTCCACCGCCTGCAGAGGAGAAGCCTCATCCACGCCCAGGCTCTGCGTCGTCAAACTTCTTTGAGAAGCTCTCGATCAAGTTTAAGCGGTCGTCGCCTCGAAGCAGCTTGAACACCAAAACAGACAAAGGGGAGACCAATGCATTCGCTGCACCTGTACCAACACCAGCACCTGCACCTGCTCCTGCAGTTGCTGCGGTTGTTTCTAGTAGCGGCGCGTCTCCTCCTCCGTCGGAGCAGGTTCCAGCTGGTGGTGCTGCTCCTGTTCGAGTTGCAACAAGCCGAAGAGAGCGACCACGGATGTATGTTGCGAAAGCCCCTTCGACTTTTGATGAGGAGTCCAGCGACAGTATTTTCGGCAGCGAGAGTGATTCGGAGGATTCCCTATCCGGCACGGAGGACGAGAGCCCGCCAATGCCTCCACCGCCACCTGAAGGAACGTCAAAGCCGACTGCTACTGCTAACACTGCGACAGCGACGACGACACCCCAGCCGTCCTTGTTTGGTCCTCCTCGTCACGCGAATCCGTTTGATGAAAGCGACGATGGTGGTTTCAGCAGCTCGAGCGACTCGGACGACGAAGTTGCTGTAAAGAAGAAGAAGGAGAGCACGGCGGACGAACATCTCCCACCACCGCCAGTTGTGATCAAGAAGCCCGACGACGTGAAAGGCAAGAGTGAGTCCTCTGATTCCTCTGACGACGACTCTGACGATGAGAACGACTCGGCAGCTGAGAAGAAGCACATCGCAGACTTCAAGCGGAAACGACACGCAGCAGCAGCAGCAGCGGAGGCAGCCGAGGATAGCGATGACTCCTCGGGATCGTCCGCCTCTAGTGATGAAGAACCGGACACGACTCGTCATCGACGACGACGAGGACATGAGAATGAGGATGGTGAGCACGAGCACCGTCATCGTCACCATCATCGCAAGAAAGAGTCGAGACGATCATCTTCGCTTCCTCGCACGAGAGAGAAGAGCCACAGCACGGGCGATGATGCGGCGCATACCAGCAAGAGCCGCATGAACGAGTACATGGAGGCGCGTGCGAAGAAGCGACTCGAGAAGCTCAAGAAGAAAGAGGAGAAGGAGAACGCCGAGCACAAGAAGAAAGAAGAGTACGAGAAAGAGTGGGAGAAAATGGCACAGGAAGAGCGCGAGCGAAAGCGCAAGCAGCAGCAGGCGAGACGAAGCACGCGCCGTCGCCCTTCCAGTTTGAAAACGGTTCGCGTCTCTCAGATGAAGCAGCAACTGAACAAGCAGCAGCAGCAGAAAGAGCAGGAGCAGCAGCATGGGCGACCCGACGATGGCGGCGCGCCGGACGAAGAGCGTCCTCGTCGCCAAAGCTCGCGTCGAAAGAGCGAGTCCAAGGTGTCTGACAGCGAGGAAGAGGAGGAGACGACACCGCTTCCTTCAAAGAGCGTCTCCGCGTCGTCGTCATCGGTGTCGACACCGTTGCCTCCCGAGCCGACCGAGGCGGACACGGAACTGTACCTCCGCCAGCAGGCTCGCTTACGAGAGCGCCACGAGCTCGAGATGAAGAAGAAGATCGAAGCAGACGAAGCTGATCTAGTGCGCGGTCAAATCCACCGGCGCGTCGAGATGTGGGCGTTCGGCAAGGAGCTGCTGCACATGATCCTGACGCTCGACCAGATTTCCACCAGCGAGGCGCTGCAGAAGTGCCAGATGTCGGTGATCCAGTCTCCAGACAACGAGACGGTGCGCAAAGCCTACAGGTACGGAATGGACTTGCTCGTTTTTTTCTCTATTCGCTCACTAGCTAATCGTGTTGTGTATGTGCATGTGTGTCTCAAACTTTGTGCACTCAGAAACATCATTCGAGTCATCCACCCCGACAAACTCCGCGGAGCGAATGTCTCGGAGCAGCTTGAAGCGAAAGAGCTCTTCACAGTGCTCAACCAAGCCTTTGAGAAGTTTAAGAACCAAGTCAGCTAGCCTGACTGACAGAAAACTACCCACACACAAAAAGAGAAGGAGAGAAAGAAATCGGTGGTGGCGCGTCGTGTCTGCCCGCTCTTTCCCACGTCTCGCCAGGAGATTTTGATCGAAGAAACCTCTGCGTTGCCATAATACACTTGTGTTTTGTCGAAGCTGAGTGCGTGCTGGACTTCCTTCAAGAGTCCTAATAGAGTAAGGGATCTCGCTGCCTTGCTGTTGCTTCCTCTCTTGTTCTCGTGACCTCGATCAGCCGAGTGAGCTCCCGGACCAAGTAGCTTTGCTCATCGTATGCGCCGCTCGCTAGCAGCAGCTTCCGCTCTCGCTCGAGGCGGTCCAGCTCGTTGAGGTGGTGGCGGTGGTGGTTCGCATTATGCAGCTGGTTTTCGTTCCCAACTGGGTCGGAATAGCGATCAAAGTCCCCGTCGTCCATGTCTTCTTCCTCACCACTCTCGTCAGCATCATCTTCGTGCTCGTAATGCTGGCTGCTGCGAGTGCTACCATTGAGGCTCTTCACGCCTTCGTCTGGTGGCAGCGAGTCACCAGGAAAAGACTGATGGCGGTGCTGCTGCTGGCGATGACGATGATGCTGATCTATCGATGAGAACTGACTGTCCCAGTTGCTATTGCTGATGCTACTGATACTGCCACGAGGTACTTGTCGCTGTGCAGGATGCAGCGGCTGCACGTGGCTTCGCGTTCGATGCATTGAGGCGTGACGATGCTGATGGCGACGATGATGCCCGCTATCACCCGTTTGATACTCAGATCGCCGAGTTCTCTGCTTTGCAGGACTATGCTGTTGCTGATGCTGCTCTTGTCCTTGAGGCGTTGTAACCGGATCGTAGTCGCAATCACAGCCAGCGCTGCCGCACAGATTCAGCCCCTTGAGCTCGTCCAATTGCTTCTTGATCGCTCGGAGCTCTTCGCGGTCGCCGTCGAGCACGTACTTCTCCTCTCGCGCCACAAACTTGACGCGCAGCTTCTCGAGCTCCTCGACGACACGAACTTCGTTTTTCTTCTTCTCATTCTGCACGAGTTTCGCCAGTTTCTCCAACTGGAGCCTCAGATCCCCACAATTCGCTTCGACAGCGTCGCGTTCCTTTTCGACGTGCATTTTCTGCTTCTCGAGCTCAAAGATCGAGCCTTTGAGAGCCGAAATCTCTTCGCGAAGCCGCGATTCCGGAACTTTCCGCTGCTGCAGGCGGTACTCTGCGAAATCGGCTTCGACCTGTCGCGCGCGCTTCTCTGCGTCGCTCAGCTGCTTCTCAAGCATCAGATTGCGCTTTTCCTGCGCTTCACTTTGCTTCTGCGCGATCGAGAGCGCGTGCGTGTGGTCGCTCTGCAGCCGCTTACGGAAATGTTCGTTCTCGTCTTTCTGGTTCTGCTGGTCTCTCTGCAGCGCATTCTCAGCGATCGCGAGCCGACGCTCTCGAGCTTCAAGCTCCAGTAAAGAGGTCCGCAGCGCTTTCTCTAACCGTTCGTACTCGGCTTGGGTCGTGCGCAGCAAACTGCTCCGCTCCTCTTCTCGCCTCGCCCATTCTTCTTCGAGTTCGTTCATGCGCGCTCTCTCCATGGCTTCCAAGCGGCGTTTCCACTGCAGTCGCTCACTCTGCTGCTCTTGTATCCACAGCTGTTTCTCGCACTCTAGGGATTTCTTCAGTAACGAGATCTCACGAGCCCTTGCTTCTTCACCGTGGTCATCGACGACTTGCTGGCGGTTCTGTGTCTCTGTGGACCCTCCGTCTTGTGATTGAGCGCTGCTGGCATTTCTCCTGTCTCGTGCGCTGTTGGCTTCGTGTTGAAGAGTCTCGACTGTCGACGCCATTCGCTTTTCAGCACTTGCTTTCGCCGAGATAGTGGGCGGCGCAACGGGAGAAGTGAACGCATCAAACAGTCTCACTTCCTCCCGAGCGCTGCAAGCTTGCGAAACGAGCTCGTCATGATCTGCCTGATCATGTGCTTCCAGTCGTAGCGTGCGCCGACCGACGACCGCATTGTCGCTGGTACTGTGGATAGCGAATACGATACAAAACGGAGTAGCTGGGATGTCTTCGACGCTCTCCCATCGATCACGCAGCGGAGTGATCGACTGGGATTTCCCAACCTGGCGCCGCGACTCACTGGAGAAGCAACGCACTGTGATCCGCGATCGCTGCAACTCCTCGAAAGAAAGGCTGTTCAGCAACAACTGCACTGCGTCGTTGTCTCCAAGCACGCGATCTGTCATAAATGAGTGGAATCGCACAGCTCCCGCCGATTTGGCTGAGCCGATAGACAGCTCGAGCGAGATGCCTTCTTCGCCTGCGAGTCCCGAGACTGCATCGGTGTCCAGGCGAATCTGGTCCACACAGACTCGGATTGTTGGCACGACTGGTTGCTCCTCACCTTTTTCTTCGCCTTCGTCTCGAACTTGGTCTTGCACAATAACTGGAGAAGCGTCGACGGTTTCTCGCACTGGTTCGAGTTGGTGTGTTGCCTCTGGTTGCGGCACAATGCTGACTTTCTTGGCGTCCACATCAGCAGACTTGGAGGCTGTTCGAACACACTCGACAGCGATAGATGCATCGATGGACGGTCCGTTGGTTGATGGGAACGCAAAGTTCCCTTCGACTACAGCCTGCAAGCCCACAATCGGCTGCTGCTGCTGCTGCTGTTTCGTCTTGGAGAACAGCTCGCCAGTCAGCAAATCGCCGGACGGGATCTCGACCCCTGCGAGTACACGATTGTACGTGCACAGGCACACTGCGAAACTTTGCTGGACGAAGAAATCTGCGAGGTCCTGCAAACAGCTCACGACTCGGAAACTGTCGCGGATTGGCGGGAATTCCGACACGTCCAGGTTGTGGAACACGTCGGTGCGCACGACGACGTCAAAGAGCGAGTAGCTGAGCCAGAACCCGCCCCTGTAGCTCTCAGACGCAGTTTTCCGAGAGCCCAAAGTCATTTCCACCACTTCTGCGAGGTTGAACGCCGCTTGGAGGAACACCGAGATCACGAAGATGTCCATGCCCTGTCTGGAGCCAAGACGCAGATACTCTCCATCTTCGACTGCTTTGGGGATGGGGGTCGGGACTGAGGTTGGTTGCTGTCGTTGTTGCTGCTGATCATCGACATTGGACTTGCGCTGATGATCCGCTGGTGTTAGCCTCCCTTGAGCCTTTATAGGTGGAGATATCCCAGTCGCCTGTTGTTGTTGCTGATGTCCAAAGGGGACGAATGCCGTGGATATCAGGATCTCCCCGCCGAACCGGGAGTTCTGGAGCTTGAACCATTTTTCAGGAAGATCTGGAGTCCTAGTCAGATGAACAAACAGGGAAGGGGTGAGGACACCGAGAGTATGCTAACGAGAAATGTACAGACGCTCGCTCACACACCGCAGATCCAGGAAGAACCAGCCGAAGCTCACGATCGACTCGTTGTGCGTGTGCGCCGACACCTCGCTGAGCTTCCTCACATTCGCGTCGACCGCATTCTCGCCAATGCCAAACACCAGCACTTTCACTCTCGGCGTCGACACTTTCAGCTTCCGGAATTTCTCCATCGAGAAAGTCCATCGGAGCGTCCCGTCGACTCCTCTCCAGGAGGCTTCATCGAGGAATCCGCTCCGTCGCCCGAGCAATGAGGACGAAGAAGAGGGTGACGCCGATGATCTCCTGTCTGGGCTCGCTCGACCTGCTGCTCCTGCTGCCGCTCGTTTCACTCTGTCGCGCAAGTTCTTTTGCGACTTTCGGGTCTCTGGACGCGGCTCTCGCTTCCAATCCGATCCCTGGGACTGCATCGACTGCTTGTCCAGCGTCGCAAACACACGAAGCTCTCGGATCGCAGGAGGAAACGCTCCACGACCGCACGCTGGCGCTGCTGTGGGGCGCGTCGCAAACGGAACTTGTAGCGACCGGATGCGAGTCGCGCAGATCGAGAACGTCCACAGCGAATTGTCGAGCAAGTGGCGACCGCTTACCCGCATCCTACTCGCGCTCCTGTTCTTGCACTTCAAGCGACCGTGTGAGCCACCACCATGGCTGTCTTCTCCATCGCTTCCAGGGCTACCCTGCTCACCACCAGATGCGAACATCATGTCGTCGTTCACTGCGAGCGCGTCTCGAAGTGCTTGACTGTGCTGACGCGGCGCTTCACCTTTGGTTTCTGTCTCATCTGCTGCAGATGCAGGTGCAGGTGACGCAGGCGGACGCACTTCTTCTTCAGGCGCGTCGCCATCACCATCACCACCACAGCCAGCAGCAGCACTGCCACTGCCTGTCGCTGCGGCGTCATCCAGAGACGCCTCGAAGTCGTCCTCCGCGTGCTCGTCATCCATCTCGTTACTTTTGTGTCTGTGCAGCATCAAGATCCAATTTGACCTAACAGTCCAACAGACGAATCGTCGCAGGGGCCACTGTTGAGGGCAAAACCCAATCGCCTTTCAAACGACATGGGTACACATTGGGTTTTTGCTCACAATGCAATACATTGGCGTTAGCTTTTCTGCTAGTACGTAGTAGCAGCAGCAGTGCGTCCTGCATAAGCGAGTGCGAGAGAAAGAAGGAAACAAAATGTGTGCGCGAGGTTTGTGTCGACGTGGCGTGTCTCTCAGGCTACAGAACAGCGCTCGTGGCGCTGGCGTTCATGGCGAAGAGCGACGCCTCAGTCATCGCCGCCATCGGCGACAGCTCCACGTCCGGGGTCTTCGCGTTGCAGTACACCTGCGTGAGCTTCTGCAGCTTCTCAGGCGACAGCTTGGAGTGGAAGCGCGAGTGGATCAGCTGACACTGCGCGCTGAACGCTCTGCTCGGGCTCGTGCTCGCGTTCGGCAAGCTGAAAACAGCCCATGCGAGTTGCTGCAGCTGTGGGAACTGGCGCCGCTCGATCCAGAAATCGAACGCGCGCACTTCGCCCAGCTCCAGCATCCTCCAGTACGTCGAGTTGCACTCCTTCAGCTCGATCACCATCGCCTTGTACTTCTCCAGCTGCGCCAGGACCTTCGCAGGCTCGAGCGTGCTGCAGTACGTCACAATGAAGTTCTTGACATCTTCTTCCGCTGCGGGGTCCATGCCCGCGCCGAGGTACATCGGGTCCAGCATGTACGCCACGCCGTGCGCGTCGCCGTAGATCGAGCCCAGTCGCTCTTTCACACAGGACGATATCAGCGCTTTGTCCTTCTTCGAGACCCAGTCCATCGCGGCGTACGTCTCCAACAGCTCCAAGAAAGAGCGGTACACCTGCGAAAGCGACACGCGATCGCTCTCAAAGCGGTGCAGCTGCTGCTGGAGAGGCAGCATCAGCTTCGACGCACAATTCAGATCTTGGACAAAGTTCTCACCCAGGACAAAGTCCTGAATTTGCTTGAGCTTCTCTTTTTCAGCGAGCGTGCCGGCTTCCACGAAGTCTCTACGCGAGACGACAGCGTAGAGCTCCTTCTCGGCACTCACGATCGCTTCAAAGGATTCAAAAATGCGGTCCGTGCCTCGAGAGGTCTTGTCGTCAACACGTGGCAGGCTCGGCAGCTGGCTGCGCAGCTTCTGGTTCGTGTGGACGACCTTGAGCAGTTCGTGCACAGACTCGCGGATCTTTTCCATCCAGGGAAGCGTCAAGCAGATGTCGTTCACAAGAAGGCGAAGCGCGTGGAGCACGCAGCCATAGTAGAACACGCACTGCGGGTTCTTCTTCTGGATGCGCTCGCGCGTCGACCGACTGATCATCGCGGTCTCGGGCGTGATGACAGCGTAGAAGAGGCATTTCTTGTGCTTTGCCAGTACGCTCTCGACCTCATCCGCCGACAGTTCTGCCGCACCAGACTCGCGCGCTTGCAGGGACAGTGAAGACGGCGTGGACTCTAGAAAGTACGGCGTGTTCTCGCAGAGCGTCGCGTAGTTTGTATTTTGCACGCCGTTCGAGTCGGTCCAGTTCTCAACCGACAAGCAGCACGCCTTCCCGAGCAGCGCCTTGCTCACCTTCGCGAGCGACGCCGTGCTCTCCAAGTCCAGCAGCTCGTTCTCCAGCTCGTCTCTCGTCGGCAGCGGCACATCGGCGCGCAGAATGCGCAGCGCGCTCACCAAGAACTCGTTCTCGACGTCGTCGAACGACTGTCCGGTCGCGTACACCCACTGCGCGAACTTGCGCTTGAACAAGCCGATTTTCGTGATGTAGTCCATGCGGCGGTTCGCCTTCATCTCTGCCTGCGCCGCCGAGTTGGCGCCTCCGACCTGGTCGTGCGCCGTCTTCTGCTTCTTCACACCGCCGCTGTTCGGGTTCGCTGAGTTCAGGCACCGGTTCTGGAAGTGCGAGCGCACGCGCTCCACTTTCGCACACCCATACCGGTGGATCACCGTGTTGCAGTGGTTGCACATGACGGTCTTGTCCTCGAGGATCGTCGTCTCGTTCCAGATCATGTCCTTCGCGCGTCCGCCCTTGCGGCGCGGCGCCTCGCGCACCGATGGTGCGGCTTGAGCTCCTGCTGCTGGATGAGGAGCGCCAGCGTCGAACTGGTTCAGCGGGTGGCCGTCCAGCGTGAGCGCGCCAACGTACGACGGCGATCCGCCGCTTGCGACGCCGCCAGCGACCACCATCGCGGCTACGCTCGCGCGCGCTTCGTGGTCCGCGGCGTCCACGCCATGGAAGGCATTGCCGCCAGCACCAGCGTTCGAGTTGTCCATCGATGTGCTGCTGAGGTTGCTGCTGTTGGCACTCATTTTCGATTCGACTGAGGACGTTTGTGTGTGGATTTTTGGGTGTGTGATGGTTCGTTGGTTCCTGACTAAAGTCCTTAATGTTTGTAGTAGGATTGTAGCTTTTTGAGTGTTTGGCGATTTGAAAAAAGCATGAGTGAGAAAAAACCTTGTTCACCCGAAATGGGTTGTGGGTTATTCAAACTGAGAAAAACCTCATCTCAACAACCACCTGTGTGTGTCGTTGCTCGATCTGCTCATCCCACCCACCTGCTGCAGATCGCTGGGTTGTGTCGCCATTTTGACTTCTTCCTCCGTTGTGCAATACCTGTACACCTTGATACCTGTCTCCTTGTGGCGAATGCTCACCCTCTTTTTCGACCCGACGTGTGTTTCACATTTCCATCAACGACTCTGTGCCACAATTCTATTTCCTCTCACATTTGTTGATTACACAACAGAGAGGTGGAATCTAGCGACTAGAAACAGGTTTTGAAGTCGTCAAGTGTTGAGGTGAAATATCGCAGGAGTGCATTTATTGTGAGCATGCAAACAAAAAGAAGAAATGAACCCATGCTTTCGCTGAGTTCGTGAGCTTGAGTGCTGAGATGAGCAGAAGGGTTGGCTGGGAGCACGCGAAGGAGGCACTTTCTGATCAGAAGACTCCTACATCTTGGAGTCTGCAACCGCTTCCTCGCTCTTTTCTATGAACCTGACGTGCCAGGGAACCAGCTCGCTCACAAGCGTGTGCATCGTCCGTGTTGGGATCTTCAACCCGAGCTCGGCTCCCACCTGCTCAATGAGCTCCAGCACACTCATTCGCTTCGTCGTTCTGTCTCTCGACGCCATGGGGCGTACCTGTTCGCGCAGCTCCATCGACAGGAGAGGGCGACCGATTGCTCCTGTCACGCACTCGATCCGTTCATGGCGGTGCTGCACCGTCGATCGACAGAGGAGTTGGGATGTGTGCGCGTATGGTTCTTGCCTTGCTTGGCTCGTTCGTGTTCCTGATACTGATGTGATTGATGCGTGGTCGTGGTTTGCTTGCTTGCGTTTGTATGGCAGCGCGTGGAACACACAGAAGACGCTGGCGATGCAGCGGACGTTCTAGGTTGATGCAGCAAGCGACCAACTGAACGAACCCAGAAATCCAAACAGCTCACTCCACCAAGTTCTTTCCCATCTGGACTTTGTGTGCTGGTGCCTTCTCTCCATGCTTGTCGACCCTCACGTACTTCTCGAGCTTCTTGCACTCCTTCACCTCATACTCGAAAACGCGCGCGACATCACATGTGTGCACACCAGTTTTGGTGATCACCTCTGCAAGCGCTCACAAAGCAAAGTCGACTGGTCTCGGCATCTTGAAGAATGCAGATTGTCGCGTCCCGACTCGAAACAAATTGATCGATGGGGGGCAGCTACAAGTGGATTTGGGAGAGATTTGGTTTTCACCACGACTTTCGTTTTTCGCCCAAATCCCGATCCAATCATCAGTGAAACACTCGTTTGCTTCGACATGTGTACTCTTCTTGTTCGCTCTCTACAGCTGTGATCAAGTTGGTGGAGGAGGGCGTTCGAGTTCGCCTGTTGACAGACGCGACTGAAGCCCGAGACATCTTCTCGCAAGTGAACCACCTGCGACGAAAGAAGTGAAGGTCTGCACTGGAAGCACCACAATGCATCACCACAAGACGGCGATCATCGACCGAAACTGCAGACTAACCGGTAAGGAACGCGTTGGATTCGTAATGCCATGCTGACCGCTGTTGTTGCGCTAGCAAATGTTGAGCGGATACCCAGGGTCTATGCATCGGTCTCGAGCCGGCCTGGAATCCAACGAAGAGAACATCGAGAGACACTATCGGAAAGAGTCCGAGGCGGATGAGATCCGCCACAGAATCTACGCTGGCAGTTTCGAGCGGAAACGCTTGCGATGCTCTTGGACAACCTTCCTCCATACATTTCTATTGTTTCCGATGACAAAAGAAGTCGAATCAAAACAGAGGTGTTGCATCGAAACACACATTGTTTGACGAATTTTGGTCCCTTCACAGTGAAACTGCCTCTCCCCCTTCTCTTTCTCTTCATCACCATTCCATTTTCAAAAACACAAACACGACAGAAAGAGTGAGTGCTGGTGAGAAAGCTTGCTTTCCCTACACTTTCACACACAACAAAGAAATCAAGGAAGAAGAAGGAGAAGAGAAAGCGAGCGCTTTCACACTAAGTCCGCTCTCTCATGCCGCCAGTGCTCAAGCTGATCGCGCTCGTGCTAGGTGAGGGCAGCGTCGTGGCCGTGGCGCTGGACGCCGGCGAGAGCGTGGGCGAGCTCAAGAAGCTGCTCTGCCGCGAGCAGCAGTACGGGTTCCCGGCCAGCGGTCTCACGCTCTTCGCCGCGCACGCGCCGCCCGTGTCGCCAGCCGATGGCGCGAACGCGAACGGCAGCGTGTGGCTGCGCGCCAACGACCCGCTCGTGCGCGCGCTGAAGAAAGGCGCGCTGGCGCCCGCCGCGCTGCTGGACGAAGACCTGGAGATGGACCCGACGTACCCGCTGAGCGACTACTTCTCGGACGAGAACGCGCCGCAGCTCAAGGAGATCCACGTGCTCGTGCAGCTTCCAGGCGCGAACGTCGTTGCGCCAGCAGTTGAGGCAGCAGCACTGCCGCAAGTAGTACCGACTCCAGTGGCGGCACCACCATTGGTACCAGTGGCAGCGGTGCCAACAGCGCCGTCACCAATAGCATCAGTGGCACCACAGTTGGGGTCAGCGCCAACCCCATCGGTACCAACTTCCGCACCTGTTGCTCCAGAATTAGTTGTGTCAGTCGAGGTAGAAGCACCACCACCGCAGCCGCCACTTCCTGCTGAAACGCCATCCCCAGCACCAGTGTCAGCACCGGTACCACCAACTGTAGCTACCACACCAGTGTCGCAGACCAAGAGTACCGAGCGCCAAACTCCACCCAGCGTGCGCACTGATGTTACCCCAAGCCGCGATGCGCTGGCGCTAGTCGCTACTGCCGAGGTTGCTACAATCGACCTCACAGCTGCACCTGCTCCAGTCGCGTCTAGGGTCGCAAAGTCCACGAAAACTGCTGCGAAAGAAAAGTCCAACCGACAAGCCAAAACCAAAGTGACACCAAAAACAGTTGCGGCGGCGCTGCGACTGCCACCAACCGTGACTGCGGGAGAACCAGTCGCTGCTGCTTCTGCAGCTCTCGCTGCCATCTCTCGCAGCAACCACCGCACCACCAACCCAGGCGAGAAGCGCAAGCTACAGACCACGACGTGGAGCTTCCGGTCGAGTGCGCTCTTCTTCTACTTCCACCCGGAGCTCGGGAACCGCAACTTGGAGCTCACGTGCGACGCGTTCGAGATCGTGCTGGGCACGTTCCGCAACTGGGTCACGAAGAAAGAGTTTTACCCCAAGTGGGTGTCGTTCGTCCAAGACATGACGCTGCGAGACGCCATGGAGTTCATGCCAAAGGAGCTCCACGCGCAGTTCCAGTTGTTGGAGCTGCACCCGGACGCCAAAGTCGTGATCCCAGACAAGTACGTCAAGGCAGTGGTTGCTGTGAACTCGTCGTCCAAGAGACCGCACTCGGAGCTGCAGACGCAGATTCAGAGCATCGAGAGCCAAGTCGGCGGGAAGAAGCTTCGTGGCAGTACCACCAGTACCACTGCTGGTTACTCTGCGAGCGCCAAGACGATCGGGTCGGGCCGAATCCCAAAGTACCCGGCGCAAGAGACGTTCTTGATGCACCACGTGCGCCTGGCGTGGGAGACAGGCAACCCGCTGTCGACGGCGCAGATCTACGCGCTGCTGCAAGAATCGTTTGGTCACCCGTCGCAAGCTCAAGGAGGAGACGACGGTCTCTCGGACTACACGCAGTCCGAGTTTGAGATTCGGATGGGGCTCAACTCGGAACGGACCGCCGCGCCGCTCTCGCAGTGGGTCTCGCGACGCCTCGAGAGCAACAACTGGACCGTGCACGCGCGCAAAGTGGTGCCGAAAGTGCCTGGAAACTGGCACGAGACCGCGCTGCAGACGTCGGTCGAGCTGTGTGAGATCATGAGGGACGTGGATGTGCTCATCAGCGCCGACGAGCTCTTCGTGAACTTTTACCCGCGAGACAGGCAGTCTGTTGGAGGAGCCACTGCTGCTGGTATTAGTGAGGGGGCGGAGAAAACTGGATGCACCGTCGTGCTGGGCTGCGAGCTGTTCACGTCGACGCTGCTGCCGCCATTCACGATCATGGCGAGCGCGCAAAGCGACGCACCTGGAGCGCTAGCGAGCGCCATGGAGGCGTGGAACATCTCGAACGGAGGAAGCAAGGTGCCGAATGTCTTTTTCCAGCCGTCGCACTGGATGGACGCGCAAAGTGCCAAGCAGTACGTGGCGTTTGTCACGGCGCTCTTTCCAGACAAGCAGATTGGGCTCATCTGGGATACTGCCAGCAGCCACGTAAGCACCGAGGTGCTCGAGTACATCTCAGAACTCGGGGTCATCGTGGGCTTCGTCCCGCCGGGGCTGAGCAGCGTCATGCAGGTGTGCGACCATGTGTTTGGCAGCAAGCGCATGATCCAGAACGACGTGATGACCCAGTTTGCGGATGCGAAGGTCGCTGAAGAGCAGCAGCAGACGTCACAACAGCTACCTGGAGAGGATGGAAAGTACCGCGTCGAGCGCTCGAGCGTGATCAAGTGGATCAATGCGGCAGCGACGCGTCTGAGCGAGTCGAGCGACGAGCTGGACATCAAGAAAGCGTTCCGGATGCTCGGTCAAGACCCGAAATCGTCAGCGATGAGCGAGTTTGTGGATCATTTGCAGACTCTGACCGACGAGACAATCGCGCAGGCGCTCACAGAGACCCAGCTCGCGCTGCATCTCGAGTGATTCTGGAGTAAAACAACGTACATCAACAACCAGTCATGACTGACTGCGGTAGGTGAGTGGATGCTTTAAGTTGGCAGTTTTGACGAAATGTATGAGTGCAGCATTTGGAATTCGTGCGTTCACAGACTCTGTGTCGCACACTTAGAGGCTCGGAGTCGATGGTGGCGGTGGTGGGGAAGGTCGAGAATCTTTGTGGAGCCATGGAAACTGGAACACGACAAGCTACCCAGTCATCGTCCATGCGAAGCTGTGTGGTTTTGACTATTTTGTTTATGGTTATGGGAGTAGGCTGTGGAATTCTGGGGGTATGCATGCACTTGGGTTTCGTATGCTTCATGGTAAGAAGGAAGCTGTGGGAACTGGATTACTTGGTCGCAACGAGAACGTGTCCGACGAAATCGATCGTGACGGGGCGAGTGGACTTCCGCACCTCTTCACGGGTGAGCGGGTGAGCAGTGGCGAATCCGCCCTCCTGAGCGATAGCCTCGTAGAACAAATCTTCGATCCGCTCGCGACCGGCGTGCTCAATGAACCCCGAGAAGCCAGGGTTGTCCACCATCCCGTTGACAAAGACGCTCGGAGTCTCGCACACGACCGAGTGCTGCGAGCGATACATCTCGATGTTGTGGAAGCCTGCAGCGCGTAGCTCGCTCGCGATGTTGTCGTGACCGACTTTCGTAGACGGTACGAACAACTGCGGAGGCTCATCATTATCAGCACTCGCGCCGTCCGCAGCAAGCTGAGCTTCGTAGGCGAGCTTCGCGCAGGCGTCAGCCCAGCGCAGGTTCGGGCTCTGCGAGTCCCACACCGTGGCGAACAGCACGCCTCCGTCTTTGAGCACCCGCGCAGCTGACCCCCACGCCTTGACGCGGTCGGGGAAGATCGAGAGCCCAAAGCTCGAGCCAACGATATCGACAGATTCATCGTCCAGCTTGTCCAGCAACTGTCCGTCCATCTGCATGGTCTTGACTTGCGAGCGGAACTGCTGGTAGCGCGGACGCGTGTCGAGCTTTTCGTCGACGCGGGAGAGCATCCCGTCAGCTAGATCGGTTGCGATGATCTGCACATCCTTCATTGGGTTAGCAGTCGCGTCTTGAGTGGCCGTAAATTGTGTGGGTGGAGACAGGTACTTCTCCGCAAACGCGAGACAGAGCGCGCCGGTGCCGCAGCCCACGTCCACAAACGTTGGCTTGCTGGATGCAGTTGACGCACTTTTCGCCACTGCGTCCAGCATCCTCTGATCGGCGATGCGCAACGCGTCGTTGGTCCAGTGCGTGATGAAATGCTCCGCATTGCGCTCGTATTCGTCGGCGACCTTGGACCACTTCTCGTTCGTGAACGCTCTCTTCATGTAGTTCGCCATCGTTGTTGATATCGAGCGTGTGATGAGCGGATGCGACTTGCTTTGGGGCTTGCTGAGTGGCTTGTCTTGTCGGCGGCTAATTGGAAAGTGAGGAGAGCACGAGTGGGGTTGGCGCGCTTCGAAGCCGCAGTGTCCGCCGTCGGATTCAATTGCGGCCGAACAATCCAGGACCTAGAATACTACTGAACCAGCAGATATATGAGCCGACAATGCGTCTGCTTCTTTTTGTGTAATCGTTGCAGTTTGCTGCATCCGATTGCGAGAAAGACTCGCTACCCTGCCATTCGAAAGTGGACTGTAAATCCTCGTCTCATGATTTTTTGTGTAATCCGTGCATAGACAGGACACTGATCACAAGAAAAGTTGTGATGTGTGTCAGCTTTGATCCCAGAGTCATGTACTCTCCGAAGTGCTGACACTTATTTTGCTAAAGGCATACTGGTATCTGATTGCCAGTGATACTGTTCCTCCTGCTCTCCACTGTCTCTCAACTCGGATTTCCTCAACGTCCTTCGACAGTACATCCTCGCGCCAATCGAAGTCGCCACCAGCTGAGAGCCAACGCGAGCACTCCTCTATTTAGGCCACGCACTGTACCTTCACTTTATTCACAATCGCAGTTTTTTCAGAGGAATGTGTCCCACTTTACGAGGGTTTTATAAACGAGGGTTTCACATCCTACTTTGTTACGTGATATCAATTAACGCAGTAGATGGACATTTCCGATACAAAAACGCTGATGAATTTTCACTTGCCAAAATGCAGAGGATTCGCCCTCTTCATCTTTCAAACAGGCAGCTTCTGCATACAAACGCAAAAGAGAAAGAGAAAATGAGTGCGCAGCGCAGCAGCAGCAGCAGCAGGCGGACGACGGCGACGGCGACGCCCATGAAGACCAAGATGAAAGGTCACGCCAAGGTGAAGAGCGGCGTGCCGGACAAGCTCACCGCGCTGCAGGAGCAGCTCACACGCCAGCTGCAGCAGACGATCGAGGACACGGTCGGCGCGGTTTGCGACGACTTCCAGCACGACCTCCAGGCGGCGTTCGCTGCGGCTGCAGCCAGCAGCAACAACACGCGCAGTGGGAAACAGCAAGTGTCGATCCCGGTCGCTGCGCAGTTCGGCGCGGCGTCCACGGCGGACTACGAGGTGTACTACAGCTGCTGCAAGCGGCTGGTGGCGTACATCTCGGCGAACATGGCGACGTCCCCGGACTTTGCGCCGCAGATGGACCGCATCATCCTAGCGTGCCACAGCAACGCCCCCGAGCGCGTGCTGCGCTCGATTGCGACGAAGAACGTGTGGTTCCACCGCCGCGACGGTGGTGTCGCTGCAGAGACTGCGAGCGAGACTGACGACGTTGAAGTGGTCGAGCAGCCAACGCGCGCAGCTGCTGCGCCGAAGAAGAGCGAGCGCTTGGTCAAGAGGGAGAAAGAGTCTCCTGCTCGCTCGACGCGCACGACGGCGAGAAAGAGTGCGGAGGCGTCGCTGCCGCCACCCCGCGCTCCGTCGAAGCGTCGATCGCCCGCCGCGCCAACGTCCGATCCTCCTGTGGCAAAGCGACTGCGTCCTGCCGCGAGACGCTCGCTGCCGCTTCCAAAGTACGAAGGGGAGGAAGAGGAGGAAGAAGAGGAAGAAGAGGAAGAAGAGGAAGAAGAAGCGGAGATCGAGATGGACCACGGAGAAGCATACGACGACGAAGAGTCCGCGACGAACCAGCCGCACTACGAGATCCCCGACGAATTGCTCGACTTCAAGGACCCGGTGCGCGACATGTGCTATGTCGACAAGCGCACGCCCGCGCAGACCAAGTTCTTCAAAGAGCGGCTCCGCAAAGCGATTTTGTTTGTCGATGCACAGCTTTGCAAGCCGCCGCCGGGCAAAGTGTGCGCACGCGACTGCAAGAAGATCCGCGCGGTCATGTGCGACCGCAACCTGCCGTGCCGGAACAAGATCTGCCGCGTGTGGCACGACGTGGAAGTGCACATTGACCGGTGCCAGAACACCCACTGCGAGCTCAAGAACCGCATCATGCTGCGCGAGACGATGCACAAAATCGATCACAAGAAGCTCCAGATCCACAATGCGAAGCTCGAAGTGCAGGCGAAGAAGAAGCAGCTCGACGATATTAAGAACGAGGAGTCGAGCGAGCGCGAGCAGTACATCGAGTTGACGCTGTTGACCAACGAGGCTGGCGAGCTGGAGGGCGACATTGCAGCTGCGGAAGAGGAGCTCGGGATCCTCAACGGCACGAAGAAAGCGTTCTGGGCGTGCTTGAATGTGGTCGGGATTGAGCTCAAGGACGATGTTGCCGACGGGTTCCCGGACTTGGCGACCCACTACGCGAACAAGAAGCAAGCGGCAGCGAATAGTCACGCGCCAAAGCGAGCTGCAAAGGAACGGGAGAGCTTAGTCCCTGAAGAAGAGCCGCAACAAGATGACGAAGTGGGGCTGAACGACGCCGGCGGGTTTGGTGGCGCAATCAACGCAGGCGGTCCGATGCCTCCGATCACGAGACGCACGACGCGACGAAGCACGACCAAGTCTTTCCAAGCCATGGCACAGGATGCGATCAGTGCTGAAAGTGAAGAGGAGACAAAGAGCGCAGAGGATGAAGGTAACGACGGCGCTGGTGGTGCTGTTGCGGTCCAAGAGGGAACTGTTGGCGAATCTGTGGGCAGTGACGACGGCACAGCGAACAGCATTCACGTGACGAGTCAAAGCACTGCTCTTGCTTTCCAGAACGCTCAAGCGAATGGCAATGACAACACCGAAGATCAGTTTCCTGGAACCCAAGACCTGAACGATCTCGGCGACCTGCTGCCACAGACTGGCACCGACTCGGACCACAGCGTTCGACGCCAGCAGCAGGTGTCGCAGATTGTGATCACTGACCAGCGCGCAGTCCAAGTGGCGACTTCGAGCGGCACCAGCACCGCTACCACTAGCCGCAGCTCTACCAGCGGCAGCGCGACAGTGGCGACAAGTGCGTCTGGAGAGCTCCAGCCGCTGCCACTTTCCTCCAACACCCAGATCGTCGCGCCGTTCCAAGCGCGGCGTTTGGCATCCACATCGGTTCCACTTACGGTGCCGACGCCAGCGAAAGCGAACCAGTAGCCACTGATCCCAGCGCTGTTGACTGGTGCTGGAGCTCCAACGAACTCGTCCGCTCGAGGGGCTTGAGGGTCGAGCGAGCGAACAATGTCTGCTGCTGTCCAAAATCCAAAAACAAAGCAAGACAAAGCGAATGCAGTTCGGCTCTCGTCGACGTCCGAGCGGGTCGTGAGTTTTGTAGCGTGTGTGTATCTAACCGCTCTTTCTCTCCCTTCCCTTTGATGATAGGCTTGTTTTAAGGTGAATATATTTGCAAAAATGCTGCTGTTCAGAAGGTGTGTCGTCCAACGGTGCCATCCGAGTTTCAAGAGATATGGTTGAGGACCTGAGGTGCTACCTGCCGTCGGACGGGATCTCGCAGAAGTACATATCTCCATCGCCGCGACAGGCGTTCCAGGACGGAACTTCATCGCCGTCAGCTCTGTTTCAGGATGTGCAGCAACGCGTGAGACTCTACACGTCACAGAGTTAGCCAGATGAGCTGATTCAAAGCTGAAGACATGCATGGAACGGTAGAGCAACACAATAGAGTGTCCTTGTTTGACAGCATCCAGTGAGATTGTTATGATCTACCGCAGCTGATGTGTTGATTGTGACGCGACAGACTGTAAACTTTTCATGAACACCGCACGCGGTTTTCTTTTTCTTTCTAAAGCTGAGGAAACGTCTTCTCGATGAAACGAACGCCTTCGACTTCGAGGCGAGCCAACGCAGGGACGTAAATGTCGGGAGTGGTTGGTGTCAGCACGCCGCGGGACTGGACGGCGTCTTGGAGGATCATCTGCACACCAATAGCGGCTGTGACACCGACAGTCTTCGCCATGACAGTGTCACCCTGTTCAGAGCCGTAGCCAACGTAGGTGGACGTACGAGTTTCCTTCTTGCCGTCTGCGTACTCGACGCCAAACTCGTGGTGCATGATCGCCATGTCGCGCTCTCCAGGCTGGTAGGCAAGCTTCTCCATCAACAACGTGCAGAAAGTGTCGATCACGGAGCCAGAGTTGGTCAGTGGCGTCGCAGGGTCGTAGACGCCGAGCCACTGCAGAAACTGCTGCGCATCGGACTGCAACTTGACGTTCGAGTTCTTCGAAAGCTGATGGATGAGCTCTGGCCACGTAGACGGGATCTTCGTCGATGGATCGGTGTCAAACAAACCAAAGTTGCGAAGCTGGAACAGAATGTCACAAGTGCCGGCGTATCGAAGCGTGCCGCGGAAGATCGTGTGCGCGTCTGGGATGCCGTAGATATCGGCGTACGGAAGCGAGTCGCGGTTTGGGATCTGCTCAATCGCGAAAGCAGGCAGGAAGTTGACCTTCTCGTTGCTCTTGAGCAAATCCACGCCTGGGATGTTGACGACCTTACCGCTCTTGCGGTACTGCGCCGAGTTCAACGCAGCCGTCAAGACGCCGCGAGGGCTCCAGCTGAACTTGTAGGCGATCGGGTTGTCCGCAGCCTCCGGCGCAGGGAGACCGCCGCACACAGAAGAGAACGACACGATCTTGCCGTCTTGCGATTTCACTTCGTCAATCACTTTCATCGCGCTCATGTGGTCCATGCCAGGGTCCAAGCCGAGCTCACAGAGGATTGGGATACCAGCGCTCTTAGCTTGCTCATGGAGCTGTCGCATCTCGGGAGAGATGTAACTCGCAGTCACAAGCGGCGTGCGGTGCTGGATGCACAACTTGGCAACGTCTGTGTGCATGGTGGCTGGCAACAGCGAGACCACGCAGTCCGCATCGGCGCACAGGTTTGCGAGCGCCTGCTTGTCTCGGACGACGTCCACAGTGTGCGGGTTGATGTTGGAGCGAGAGAATTTGCGCAGCATGCGGTTCGCTTCGCCTTCGAGTCCAGAGACGACGTGAACTTCATTACCAGCTTCGCGCGACAAATACTCCACAAGTGGCGCAGCGACAAGACCAGCGCCAAAGCAGACGACCTTGCGCTTCTCCTGGGAAGTGACCTGGACAGTCGAGTCCTGGGCTCGACCAGCGCCTTCCTTGCGAGTCTTCGAGTAGTTGAGACCACAGAAGTCCGGAAGCTCAGTGACCGATGCGTGGGCTCCAGCAGTGAGCTCCGAGAGCGCCTTCACCTTGGCAATGATCTTGTTCAACTCTTCGCGGTTCTCCATCGTGATCTGGACAATCGCGCTCGACGTGCTCTCGCTGGTCGTGTCGATGAAGTTTGGTCGCACTTGGCAATCCACCAAGTGGAACTGGCCGTTGTGTTCTTCAATGACGTTGAGCACCTGGTTGATCAGACCAGTGTCGAACAGGTGGCCATCGAGACGCAAGCACGTGCTGCCGGCGAGCTTCTCTTTCTCGACAATGTAGGCAGTGTTCTTGCTGCGCTCTCGCTCGGCGCGCATGCGGTGGATGTACTGGAACTTTGGAGCCAACACGCCGTTGCTGGCAATGCACGCCCCCAAAAGCTCCTTTGGCACCTCGCTTTGTGCTGTCAACGGGACGCGAGCGTCCGTGCTCGAGAGCACGCTAACGTAATCGAGCAGCTTGTCGCCAAACTGCTGGCTCGACTCGCGCGCGAGCTCACTTGGCAAGATGTCGACCGACATCATCATCACGCCATCGCCTTCGAGGTCGTCCTTCATCTTTCGCTCGTTCACATCGTAGAGCGCAAACGGCCGCTCGATTTCGGTCGAGTAGTCCAAGAATTCGATGCTTCCGCCGATGTCGCACGAGATGTCAGCGATACCGAGCAGCTTCTTGTTGCCGCCATTGCGCAGATCCTCGAGCTGTTGACGCGTGAGCAATCTCGGGAAGCGGTCGTCCCAGTACATGCAGTTGACGATCATCGACGCGTGAGCAGCGATCTTGTCGTGGAAGACGCTTTCGTACTGGTGTGGGTTCTGGTAGTAGTCTTCGCGCGTTTGAGTGCGGCTAGGATCGATTGGCTGCACCATAAAATCGTCCTGTACGACGGTGCCGTAGAGAATGCGGTTGTCTCGCGGGAGGTTCGGCAGCTCCGATGGGTGCACCATCTGGTGCGGCATTAAGCGGAAGATCTCTTGCGCGCCTTGCGACACGTTCCCATTCCCAGTGAACACAAACGTCATCGGCGCCAGATCCGACGGCAGACCGTCCGCCTTGATCTTCTTTCCAGCGTGCTCCACCGCTTCCTTGGCGCGCTCCAAGTCAGTGTACATGTACGACGAGCCAACGTTCACGAACGGCGTCGAGTAGCCCATGTTGATCAGACGCTCGCCGATGCCACGGAAGCCGGCGACCATACCGGCTCTTCCAGCATTGCCGCCGAACGCGATTAACCGCTTGCCATTGCGCTCGCCCTGCTCCGTGATGCATTCGTAGTCGATGAGCATGATCTTCTTCTGGAGCACGGTGTCGAGCAGCTCCATGTTTTCCTGCTGCGCCTTGATCGTGTGGCTGAAGAACATGTACGTCTTCTCCGGGAGCAGCTCCTGCGTGGGCACCTGCTTGACGCCGACGATGACATTCGCGGGCGACAGGTCCTCAGTGACCTTGGCGCCGGCGAGCGCGTACTGCTCGTCCGAGAAGATGCGCGAGTGCGACGGCTGAATGAGCACCTGTACGCCCTGCTGCACGAGCGAGCGCACGTGCGCAGGCGTGAGCGGCGCGCGGCGCTCCCACTTGTTGTACACCTCGCGCACGATGCCCACGGACTTGCGCATCGCGCTGGAGGCACTGCTGCTGCTCATAGTGGCGTGAGGTAACGGAAGCCTTGTGGCAGAGCGTGTGCAGAAACGAGAATGACACAGAGACAGAGAGCGTGAATGAGCGCATGATGATGCGATAGGTGTGCGTAGGCTTCCTTCGCATTTGGCAAGAGATGTGGCGATCTTCGAAACATCTTGGCTTCCTAACCTGATGTTGGGAAGCAAAGAGGAGTTCAACTTGCGAAGAGCATGATTCCCACTCTGATTCGACAACTGTGGTTTGATTGGTCGCAATTGAGGAGTGAATGCAGAATCTATTGGTGGAAGAGAGATTCTATGGATGATGGTTTGCTGGAAATGGGAGGACAACTGTTGAAGTTGCTTGATGGGGGCGAGAGCGAACCTGTAGACGCGAGAGGGGGACCGGTTCACCCGCACAACACGGAAAGCGAACCGGACCGGTCAGTGACGTGACGTTTTCTGCAGACGAAAAGTGTCGCAATTACTGGCAAATGACAGAAATAGGCATGTTGACCATAATAGAAGCCCCTAGTCTCACCAGCTCATCCCAATCAAATCACACGCATTGCCCACCATAATGCTCGGAGGTGACGAGAATGCGCAGACGTGTGCTGCAAGCGATGCGCGCTCCAGCACCTCAGTGGCGCTAGCAGCAAGCCCGCCACCAGCAGGAGCAGCATCAGTAGCAGCAGCAGCCAGTACACCCGCGTACTTCAGCTTCAAGGACTTTCTATCGGAAGACGAAGCCGCGCAGTTCTTCCAGCTGCCGCATCGCGCGCAGGTGGAAAAAGTGACGCAGTATCTCGATTTCCTGGGCAAGCAGTCCGCTGCAGCGCACTTCACGGCGTCGTCCAAGGCGTCCGTCAGCTTTGCTGCTACCAGATCGTCACGGCTGCTACAGCTACCGATTGAGCGACTGAAGAACGCAGCTGGGTGGGATGTTGGCGGTGACAGCAACGAAGAAGAAGATCAAGAGGAGAGCCGTGACGGGAGCTTTGACAGCACGGCCATCCTTCAAGAGCTCCTCGCAGGACAGACGAGAAGCGGCTTTGGCGCATTTGGCACAGAGGACGGGTTTTTGCCCCAGAAGCAGCTCAGCCTCGCTGTCGCCGACATCATTGAGGAAATTGGACACGAGTACATTGTCGAGCGCACCACGAAAGGCGAGATTCGCCCGCCGGTGCTCAACAGCAGGAGCTTCTTCTTCTACTGGTGCCACGCAGAGAAACAGAAGATCATGGACATTCGCCGCAAACTCGACGGATGTGGACTTCGTCATTGGGGTTCTGGTCACACGAGGCGACGTCGAATATTCTGGCACCAGTTAGTGGTCGTCGTCGATCGAGCCATGTGCCTCGACTGCATCCAGTTCGCCACTTGCCTTGCGCGCAGCGAGCAGATCTACTTGGCGGTTGAAGACCCGGAGGTAGTTCGCATCTTCCCGCCAGATGCAGTCCAGAGCGTGCAGTTCATTTCGCTCGACTAAGCGCAACTCAGGACCCAAATATGATGGCGAAATGGCATCTCGTCAGCTTACAGTGAGATCCTCAGCTGGGCATGTGCGTCACGGCGACGTGATAAGGTCGTCCCTCTGCCCCGAGTCAACAGCAGCGAGCGAGAGATGCTTAGAGACTCAATCGCCCACGATTCAGACGCTGTTCCGCTGAGCTATCTTCAAGAGCAGGCGACTCGCGTGTGGAGTCCCGTCTCAGCAACTGGAGTCGGAGCAGTGGGTACCAAAAGCACCACTGACTCACTGGAGGGCAGCAGGAAGAGCAGTAGCAGTTGCGGACAGTGAGTTGTTTGCAACCTTTCAGCTGCTCGGCAGTCGCGATCAGTGCAATGCACTTGAAGCGCATGGAGAGCGACGAGATCTGGCGCTGATGCGTTTGGCGAGGCGAACGGCGACACGACCGTGGCGAAGACCGTGGTGGTTTGACTGCTGGTAGTAGTCTGGTTCTAGTTTCCAGGAACGGTAGACGCTCAGGGCGACTCGACCACTACAAGTGTGATGCTAGCTTGTAGTCCCACCCAAGTGCGTTTCTTGCTGTCTAGTAGATCAAGACACCAGAAAGAGATTCGCTAACGTACATTGAGATGTAGACTTTACCACTTACATCCATTCAGCTACTTCTCCGACCCGCCTTTGGCTTTCTGCCGATCGTTCTTGCTACCACCACCTTCCTCTTTCATGCGATTCGTGTTTCGCGGGCTGTTCTCTCCGCTTTCTTCTTCGCTGTCGACGTCGATCACTTCGACGTCCAACGCCAGCATGGACTCTCTCCTCGCTCTTCGGAGTGTCCTCTGCCAGACTGAGTTTATCAGCGTGGCGGTGCTGCCACTCGACTCGCTGCGTCGGTCTCGCTTGGCGTCTCTACCTCGTGGAGTCGCCTTGTCTGCTTCCGCAACCACGCTCTGCTGAGCAGTTCTCTTTCCCGCATTTCTCTTTCTGCTCGCGTAGTGGGTCGCCAAGTCCGGGAACCCGTCGGCTTCGTCGTCCTTGAGCTCGATCCCGACCTTATTCAGAATCACCCAGTGCTCTGTCACCACATCCTCGTGGCCTTCAAGCTCTTCTTCTTCTGCTGCGATTCGACGCTTGAGTTCGCTGATATCATTCTGCACGAGCGTCACTTCGAGCAACCGCTCGCGCTCGCAGTCTCGGTTGGGTTCTCTTGTCTCGACCAAGTCGTACTCTCGCTGCTTCGCTTGGAGCTTTGCGTTGAGACTCTCGATTTGGCGCTTCGCGCCGTCGATCGTGTACCAGGTTTCACGCAGGACGACGCGACTTTGCAGCTCACAATGGGTGTTCTTGCAGCGCGCGATGTGCACTTCGACGTCATGCCAGAGACGGCACGTCGCGTTGCTGCACGGGATCGTGCGAACGCACATCACATCTCGCAGCTTCTTGCAGTCACGCGTGCACACTTTCCCCGGCGGCGGCTTGCAGAGCTGCGCGTCGACAAACCGAATCGCCTTGCGCAGCCGCTCCTTGAAGACCTTGGTCTGCGCTCGCGTGCGCTTGTCGACGTAGCACATGTCGCGAATCGGGTCGTCAAAGTTGAGCAGAAAATCAGGCAATTCACCAAGGCTCTCTTTCGACCCTGGTTTGATCGGGATAGCGGCGACCTTGTCCTCAGGCGCATTGTTGTCTGCCTCCGCGTCGAGTTCCTCCTCTGTCTCTTCTTCGTCTCGTTTCTCTTCCTGCTCTGCTTCGTTCGCAGCAGCAGCAGACTGTGAGCCCGTTCTCAACGCTGGTCGTAGTCTCTTTGACGCTGAACGTCCAGACGAGGGCTCAGCTGGCGCCTGACGCTTTGGCGTTGGCATCGATGGAGCTGGTGGAGCTTCTGGCACTTTCTCCACCAATGGTCGCACTGGAGGAGCACAGTCTTGCGATCCCGTCTTCACTCTGCGATCGTTCACTGGCTCGCCGACGTGACCGCTGTCGTTCGCGAACCCGTGTGCGGCGGCTGCATCATCGATGTCGCCGCTAGAGGTTGAAGCCGTGGCAGCGGCTCCAGATACTGCAGCCCCATTAGCAGCAACATCGCGGCGGTAGAACCACACGCTCTTCGTCGCGACTGAGCGCAGCACACTCTCGGAGGCGTCGCTGTGACAGAGCAGGATGATGCGGTCCATCTGCTGGGTAAAGTCCGGGGACGTCGCCATGTTTGCGGCGATGTACGCCACGAGCCGCTTGCAGCTCGCGTTGAACACCTCGAAGTCGTCTTCATCCACACACTGTTGCTTCTGCTGCGCGGCGCGCTTCGCAAGCACCCCCTGGAGATCGCTGCACACGGAGCCGACTGTCGCCTCGACCTTCTGCTGTAGCTCGCGCAGGAGCTGCTGCTGCAGCGCGCTCACGTCGCTCGCTTCGACGCCATCGCCATCATGAGCTGCGAGTGTCACCACCATTTCCGCAAGAGTGTGCTTTCTTTGTTTGATAGAAGTCAATCATTCGCAATTCCACCCATTCACCCGCCTGATGATTCGGAAACGGGTGAACGGGTAGACGTGACGATCAAGGTGGTGTGTGAATGGGTGAAACGACATTCATCCTCCCTTCTCAATCAAGCAGTCGAACTTCAAGCCGAACATGAGAATGACGCAGCAAGACGACCGAGAGCGAACGCCGCGCGTCGTGTGCTTTGGCGCGGGTCGTGTCGCCGGTCCCTTTGTGGAGTACATGTTGCGTCGCGAGCGCGCGTCGCTGTGCATCGCGTCGGCTATCGCGGGCGAGGCGGAGCAGCTGAGCGCCACGTACAGACACCTGGTTGAGGAGGAAAGGCAGCAGGGGAGACAGCCGACGCTCACGACGTGCGTCGTGGATGTGCTGGACGAGGTGCAGTACGGAGACGTCGTAGATGAGCTCTGCGCTCAGGCGGACTGTGTGATCGCGCTCGTGCCGGAGCCGGCGCAGGTCCGCGTTGCGCAGGCGTGCGTCAAGACTGCCACGCCGCTCGTGACGGCGAGCTACGCGTCACCAGGTATCAAGGCGCTCAACCAAGCCGCGAAGGACGCCAAGATCCCGATCCTGTGCGAGATGGGACTCGACCCTGGAATGGTAAAGCAGCACGATCAGTGCATCCATCCTATTGCTGTGCATGTGAGCCCTACAGCTGACCAGGACTCTCCATCTATTGCTGTTGTAGGATCACATGATCGCAATGAAGCTGATCGACAGAGTCAAGACCAAGAACGGCACGGTCGTGTCACTCTCGTCCGTGTGCGGCGGCCTTCCAGCACCGGACGCTGCGAACAACCCCGTCAAGTACAAGTTCAGCTGGAGTCCGCAGGGAGCGCTGCGAGCGGCGCAACGCTCCGCGCAGTACCTCAAGGACGGCGAGACCATCACGATCGCTGGCACCGAGATCCTCGCGCACCACGAGCCAGTGAACCTGTTCCCAGAGCACGAGCTCGAGCAGATCCCAAACGGGTACTCGCTCAAGTACGCCGAGTACTACGAGATCCCCGAGGTGAAGTCGCTCTTCCGAGGCACGCTGCGCTTCAAGGGCTTCTGCCACGTGTTCCACAAGTGCGTGCAGCTCGGCTTCCTCGATGAAGACTCGACTGTGGAGCGAGGCGCGTCGTGGCGCGAGCTGCTCGCACAGAGAATGAAGCAACGCGGCATCGAGAGCATCGACAACGCGACGCAAGTGTTCCTCCACTGGCTCGGGGTCGACTCGCCCGGATGCGTGGTTGCCAAGTCGCAGTCTACCATGGGGGCGTTCTGCGATCTCCTCGTCGAGAAGCTTTCGTTCGTGCCTGGAGAGCGGGACCTGGTGCTGATGCACGTCGCGGTTGGCGCTGAGTACCCTGATGGCTCGCACGAGACCCTGGAAGCGTTCTTCAATGCGTTTGGTGAGGCGAACGGTGACACGATCATGGCGAAGACCGTCGGTCTCACTGCTGCGATTGGCGTGAGTCTGGTTTTGAGTGGGAAAGTCACGTCAGTTGGGATTGTGAGTCCGACACAGAAGGAAGTGTACGAGCCGTCGCTGGAGCTGCTCGCTGCTGAGGGGATCCATTTCCAGGAGCAGCAGAGCAAGTAGGTGCTTGAAGTGAATTTGCTTGGTTGTGGAGCCTACTTAACCAAAAACTTCAAGAGCGTGGACGACACTGGCAACCGATTCGTTTCCTTTGTTTCATCGCACGATCAGGCACTGACCACTTTTCTCCATTTTGTTTCTGGTGATGTACCCATGCGTACCCACTTCCAAAAGATTGCTTCTTGGAATGGGTACACAATGGGAGGTTGTACCAGTTGGGGTACCAGTTCTTTTATTGCTCGTCATGATTTTCGGAGTTGGCACACCTCAGTATTGTAAACCAAGTTCAACACAAGTCAGCGAGCCGCGAAGCTCAGCCCACACGCTCAGCATCAGCATCGTCAAGCAGCGATGGCGAACGTGCTGAAGAAGGCGTTCACGAACGAGAAGTGGTCCAAGAACGCG
>JAASFO010000060.1:0-50383 GCA_023333815.1 Globisporangium recalcitrans
TCTATTTTATCTACCATCCATCATGCAGCTCTTCGCATCCCCAAGAGCTCACAATTGCTAACATCCCCCGTATCCAATAACCTCCCAAAACACAGCGGTACCAAAGTCGATGCGCGAGATCGTGTGCCCGCGTCCGAGCCCGGGCGTCGCCATCTGGCACTGCTCGGAGCAGTTCAACAGCTCGCAGCTCTACAAGCTCTTCGTCGTGGCGTTCGGACTGCTGCTCGGTCCTTTCGCGTTCGGCCACGTGAGCAAGACGCGCACGCTGCAGTTCGTCACGACGGTCGTGCGCCACGTGTCGTTCGGGCTCATGATCCTGCTCGCGACGATCGGGATCTTCCGAGGCGAGGGCCGCACGGTCGAGGATGTGCTGAGCTACGAGCGGCCGGAGAACATCACGACGTTCTTTGGCGTCTGCATCTACTCGTTCATGTGCCACCACAGGTGAGAAATGGACAATGTTGCGAGGTTCCAATTAGAGCAACCAGGCTAACGTGTGACTGTTTGTGTTTTTGCGGTGTGACAGTATCCCAGGCTTCATCGCGCCGATTACAAACAAGGCGAGAGTGGGCTTCGTCATGGTCTGCGCCTTTGCGGTACGCTCAGCGCTGTTACAGTCAGCTACACTTTGCAATGGATTCCATTGCGTGCATCTCCACCCCATGATCCGACTGCCGCTGACGTTGAGATTGTGTTGATGGGGATTCTGTCTGGCAGGCGGTGCTCTGCGTGTACTTTGTGCTGAGTTACTCGGCGACATTTCGCTTCCAGCCAGACGAGATCGACGTAAGCTCCATCGCCTATTCCTACTGTTCTGGTGCCTTGCAGCACCACTGACAACTGCATTCTCCCCCGTGTGCGTGACAACAACAGGATGTGTACACGCTCAACTTCAAAAACTACCCGATCCGCGCGGTCGCGTACTTCCTCAGCCTCTTCCCCGTGTGCACGCTGAGCGCGAACTTCCCCGTGATCACGATCACGCTTCGCGAGAACCTGCGCACGTTGGCGCGTAGTCTGACCGGCGGCTCCGAGGACGCTCATGATGGTGAAGACCATGTCCATGAAGCTACCGATGACGCTGGCGGCGTGTTGGCGTTTGTGTCGCGCCACATGTACGCGCTGGTCGCGATCGTGCCGCCGCTCGTGGTCGCGTTCTTCACAGAGGACGTGTCGATGCTCGTGGGCTTCACTGGCGCGTACGCGGGACTGGGCATCCAGTGGATCGTGCCGACGTGCCTGGTGTTCTGCTTGCGTCGGCGTCTGGAGAATGAGCGCGCGCGCGCGATGGCGCTGGCGCTGGCGCTGGCGAATGGCAGCAACGGCACCAGCGGTGTGAAGAGCGAGCTGATGGCGCTGCACAACCGGAATCCGTTCGCGAGTCCGTTTGCGCACGTCGCGTGGCTCTACCTGATCATGGTCTGCGCGCTCGCGTCCACGGTGATCATCACAATCTCGCACTTCAAGTGAGAGGTGCAGCGATTGCGTTTGCGTGGAGAGTGGAGCTCGGCCGCGTTCATCCATGCATCCACTCTGCCTGCCGTTTATGCTCAGACAGTGAGACCTCAGCATCGTGCACTTGCCATTTTGAAAGCCTAACAAATTGTACCCGAATGATGCAAACTGCTCACAACCAGTACTACTCATCCGCTCGCTGTAGTCGTCACCGACACCGATCGAGAAAGCTGCTTGGCGATGGTGTTGGTCTCGTCGTTCGACTTGCTTGTTGTTGTGCGCGTCACGCACTTCTCCAAGAAGCACAATTGCCTGACGAACGCCTTCCGCATTAACCGAAGACCAGAAGAATGCACGGCAGGGCTCGAGAGCGCATGGAAAGAATCAAGCCACACACAGGCTTCGCCTTTGCGCTTGTCGTTCACTTGCACAGTCGTGCAGTTTGAAAGACCAACAAGCCAGCACCACGACTGTGACGATACCAAACAAATCAATCGAGCGCTTCCCTGGATCAGCACACGCAACGCACGCGCCTCTTGTGTTGATCTTGCTCGTTTCTTTGCTTGCTGGTGTCGCTGTTGTCTAGAGAGCGAGCACCAGCAAGTGAGCACTTGCGATCACCGCGTGACTTTGCGTACGTGACCATTAGCGCGCGTCTTCAAACAATCGCGAGTGGCGTGACACGAGAGCAAGAGTTTGCGCTCGTTGACTCTTGCTGATTTGTTTGCAGGATGTTGGAGCAGTCACATTGTAACCTGCTGCTTGATTGCTTGAAGGCGCAAGTGCGACTGACTCGCCGTGCACTCGAAACGTTTCGGGTCACTCTCTCACTCACTTGCGTCACTTGTGAGGCTGACGCGTGCATCATATCGCACGTCGTGAGTTGTGGCGCGCGCAGTCGCCCAGCAGATCTATTTGCTCGCAGACGATCCACAAGTGTGAGAAGCAAGCGGCGACTTGCTTGGATGCGCAGGTGCCACTCTCGCGCCGCTCTCTATGCTCAATGCTCCCACACAAAGCAAACAAGCAGCAAGAGATGCACAGCATCGACTCAGCGCGCAAGTCTAGCAAACAAGCGACTTCCCAGTTGGTAAACACGCGCAATGACAAGCGCGAAAAAAGCCAGCGAAGAGGACGCAAAGAGGCACGGCAAGCGTGACAAGAGTGGCATGCGCGTCTCGTTGAATGCGCCAGCTTGCTCGCTCGCTCAGTCCGTCCAGAGAGAGCACGAGGCTTCTTGCGCATGCGCCTGTGTGGATGGATCCACACGAATCAACACACACTCCGCATACACCAGACGCACCTTCGTGCAAGCTTTTACGCGACGCTGAGCGAGCATGCGACCGACTGTCTCGCTGTTAGCTCATTGCAGCCTTTCTGACGGATCACAGAGTGACTTGGCGCAAAGACAAAGGTTCAGTTCGCCTTGAACAAGAAGAAGAGCGCTTTCGGATTTGCATCGCGTCTCACATTGTTGTGTCCACATAAAACTGTACGCGTAAATACGGAGTTGTGCTGTGGTGAAGAGATCTGATTGGTGTGGAGCATTTGAGAGGCGCGCTCTTTGTGTGAAAGTATGCGAAAGAGAGCTGTTCTGCGTTTTCGCAGACTCTGATGATTGAGCAGCTTGAATTGCTGAAGGCGAGAGCCCTCTATTGGAAGCGTCATCTGACTGAGTCTGATTCGTTTGTGAGTTGTGCGTGTCTGTTCTTTCTGCTGCAAAAGCGTGAAGAGCGGCCACACAAACAAACAAACAGAGCAAGCATCACTGAAGCAAGAGCGAAGAGCGCCGCGTTGTCGACCGATTGAGCGACGATACAAACAAGTGTGAAGTACTAGCAAGCGCATTCGCGACACGGGGGACGGCCGACTGACAGTCAGCCACTCTTTTTACCACTCGTGTCTACTGTACGCCTCCTCCTCTGTCCGTCCATCGATCGACAGCTTGTAGCGCTTCGGTCGGAAGAAGCGAAGAAGAGCGGACTCTGTCGCTAGCCTCCCCACCACCTCTCGCCACTTTTGCTCGCTCTGTCTCTCTGGCTGCAGCGGTTGAAGTGCATTCGCCAGATCGAACGACTCGCTGGACGCTCCTCCTCCTCCTCACTACGGAATTCGACCGCTCGCTCACAGACACACGTGGCCGCCCGCGTCACGAGCCCAGCAGACCGCTCGAGTAGGCAAGTCAGGACACACACCCCACAGCACGTTCGACGTATCAAGGACCAGACCACCACGCACTACACACACGATCGACAGAGACAGGCAAGAAGATGGCTGCGTTCCAAGCTCCTCCGCTCTCGGCGTTCTTCCGCAAAGAAGAGGACCACTTGGTGACGCAGGGGCTCACGGACGTGCACAGTGTCGCGATGTTCCACTCGCTTTATGATGTCGGCGATGTCATTGGACGGTATGTATACATAGTCGATGTTTTCTGGGATGAAAGATCGAGGGTTTGTGGATGTGGTGACTGACAATATGTGTGTGTGTGCATTCACAGCGGCGCGTTCTCGATGGTGTACCTGTGCCGGCGGAAGGAGACGCAGCAGATCTTCGCCGTCAAGGTGATCAACAAGATGCTCTGCGTGAAGAAGAAGACGCTGCGCGACGAGATCACCGTGCTCATGCGCGTCAAGCACGCCAACATCATCAGTCTCGAAGAAGTGTACGAGAGCGAGAAGGAGCTGCTGCTGGTGATGGAACGGTGCGTAGCAAGCACTCTTCTCACTCTGGCGTTGTGTAAAGCGCATCCATCCACTAACCCCCGCACTTCCTCCTTGTCTGTCAATGCAGTGTCACGGGCGGAGAGCTCTTTGAGCGCATCGTGCAGGTCGGCGTCTACTCGGAGCGCCAAGCCGCTGAGATTGTGGCAAACTTGCTCAGCGCACTCAACTACCTGCACTCGTGCAACATTCTGCATCGCGACATCAAGCCGGAGAACATTTTGCTCGCGAGCCACGACAGCGCCGAAGTGAAGCTGAGCGACTTTGGCATCGCCAAGGTGCTCGAGGAAGAAGGCGAGGACGCGCGCTCGCGGGGCCGCGCGTACACGAGTTGCGGCACCGACTACTACGTTGGTAAGAGAGCGAGAGCTTCGAATATTTGATATTTCGCAAGGAGCTGGATCTAACATGCGGATGGGTTGATATGTATTGTTATGTGTCATTGTAGCTCCTGAAGTGCTGAATGGCGAAGGCTACGACAACAAAGTGGATCTCTGGAGTCTCGGCGTCGTCGTGTACATCATGTAAGTCACGCAAGCGAATCACGTTGTGTGGGGATGGTGCTTGAGCAAAGCGACTGACTTCTTTTGATGTGTGTCACTGTTCGCATAGGCTGTGTGGGTTCCCGCCATTCATGGAGGACGAGAACAATTTCGAGTCGGTGTACGAGAAGATCCGCTCGGGGGTGCTCGATTTCCCGGCTCCGTACTGGACGAACGTGTCGGACGAGGGCAAGGATCTGATCCGCAAGCTGCTGACGGTCGTGCCGCACGAGCGCTTCAGCGCCGCGCAGGCGCTCGAGCATCCGTGGATCAAGGGCGTGTCCACGGTGTACAACGAGCAGCCGCTGGCGTCCGCGATCCTCGAGATGAAGCGCTTCAACCAGAAGCGGCGCTTCAACTAAGAGCTCTACGCTTATGCTCAAGACACACGCACGGACCTTCGGACGGACGGACGTATTCAATTATCAACCACCCCCACGCGCCACCACCATAGAGAGAACTATATAAGCAGCGAATGCCGACGCGACCCGCCCGACCGACCCATCGATGGATTCCTGATTTCTCCACCAGCACCTTCATCATCATCAAATCCATCCACCAGCCCCATTATAGAGACACCACCAGAACGACGAACAGCTCCAAGTACACAGAATCAAGTGTCGTGGTATTAATTTTCATGTTTTATTTCCTTTACGTTTGCAGTTTGCTCCATAGACGATAAGCGCAATATTGCGTACCCGGGCGGGTGGTCCGGGAGATTCGCAGTTCGCTCCAGTAGCTCCTTTATTTGTTGCTCGTGTTGGATGTTGCTGTGGCATCGAGTCGAGGGTGGACGTTGTTGCGAGAGTCGATTGAAACTATCAGAGGCTGATCGAAACCTTGACACGGCGGCGCTGTCAGCGAGATGGCGGCGCAGCTCGAGCGTGAGCAGGTGAATTGAGAGCCTCTCTTTGCATTGTATTGCTAGACTTCTTTGAGTGAGTGAGTGATTGCAGGCGCCACCATCACCTTGCAGCCACCGCCCGCTCGTCCTTCTCCAACTCGATCGCACTCGACATCCATTGCCACCGAGCGTTTGCTTTACTGTCGGAGCACGCGTTGCCACCACGTCGTCTGTTTCCGCGAGCGTGTGGCTGCACCAGACGCTCGCGTTCACCATAGAGTGTACGAACAAGAAGAGGAGAAATAGCCAGTGTGCGCTATTTCAAAAGCACAAGAAGTAAAGAGGACTCGTGATCACCAAGACGAACCTGTCGGAGTCTTCCGAGGAGATCGAGAGTCTTTCCGAAAGAAAACTCACCAAATGCTGTTGTAGCCATTTCGAACGAAAGCACCATGGATTAAACCTCACATAAGCGCGGAGCTGGCTTGTCGCCTGCTAGTCGCTCGTACTACCAGAAAAATACATAACAGCGTTCAAACATCCACGTCACTCGCGTTTGTCCTCCTTCTTGTCATCGGAGCTGCTGGTGGCGCCAGCACCACTCTCGCTGACAGCACCGCTCTCGCTGGCAGCAACTGGCGGCTTTCGATGCCACCAGTTGACCACGTAGGTCTGCAGGTCCTGGAAGTGCGCGCTCTCGCACACGTGCTTGATGCCTTCGATGATCGCGCTGCACCGTACAGAACAAAGAAGACACCACGGACATCCATGAGATAAAGAACACACACGAGCGCGATACAAAGGCACTTACTTGGAGTCCTTGGCGACCATCATCACACTCGTGATGTGGTCTGGCAGCTCGTGCGCGTTCGCTGCAACGCCCTCCGTCTTGAGCCGCGCCGCGAAAGTTGCAAGGCGACTGCAATGCACACAAACACGCAAGCAACCAAACAACACTTGGTAGCAAACAACTCACACAGCAAACAAACAGCGCAAGCACACACCACACACGCAACGTATCGAATAACGCATACCTCAGACGCGCTGCTGCAGTCATGATCTGCGCTCCGGTCGTCATGGCTTTCGTCAGCGTCACGCTGCCTTCCAGGCAGTAGACGGCAGCGCGCACGTTCTCCCACACGCGCAGCAGCGGCGAGCCCAGCAGCAGGATCTCGAGCCCGTCGAGCGACTCCAGCTCGCCATTCGCGTGCAGCGAGTAGAGACACTGCGCGTCCTGGAGCTCGGACACGAGAAACGGCACGAGCGGCAGCGAGAACGTGCCGTAGAACGTGAACAGCAGAGCTAATACCACGAACCAGGCGCAGCGCTTGGCAAAGAGACCTAGAGGATATGCACGTGGTTGGCAACAGCTCGTGAAGTGATCGAATGCACACAGACAGTAGGCACACACACAGAACTCTCACCAATCATGCCGATGCTCTTGGGCGGCGGGATCTCCTCGAGGCTCTTCTTCAGGTACGCGACGAGCAGCGCCATCTCGGTGCTCTCGCTCAGGTGCGCCATCTGGCTCTTCAGGTGGTGCAGCTCCGGCCGGAACACGTGCACCGCGGTCTTCTCGAACGAGCCGAAGCACTCGGAGAGCATCTTCGTGAGCATCTCGAGCGAGAAGTTGGACGGCTGCTGCCAGTAGTCGACGACCCAGTTGCCCAGGCCGAGCACGAACCAGGCGTCGAACTCGACGTCCTGCTGGATGTCGTCTGCCACTTCTGCGTACAATTTCGTCCACGCCTTGCGGAACACTTGCTGGATCTCCGCAGAGGTCACAGAGCCAAGCACGATTCCACCGGCGTCGATTAGAGCACCTGGCAGCAAGCGCAAGATGTCGGTGACCTCGCCGCGCCAGACGCCCCAGTACAGGATCGTGACCGCGTACGCGACGAACTTGAGGCGCTTGCCCTCGCCCCAGAGCTTCACCTGGTCGCTCACACCGTCTTGGAACGACCCAAACACGAGCACCGACGCGACGAGAAACACGAGCAGACCTAGTGTGAGGTCGCGCTGCAGAAACACCATGAACTTCATCTGGCCAAACACTTTCATCGCGATGGGCACGAAGCAGACCACGCGCGGTGTCCACGTGAACGCGCCGAGCTTGTCCGTCGACGTGTGTGCCCATGCATTCACCTGGCGCCACACGATCAGCCGCACTTTCGACCGATACAGACACAGGAAGATGATCGACGCGACCATGAACTTGTGGCGGTGCATCAGCGCTTGACCGAAGATGCCGAGCAGCAGCAGCAAGAGACCCATCGTGACGCGCTTGAGGTTCAGAAGCTCCGTGAGCACGTAGAGCGTCGCGAGACGCGCGAGTTTGCTCAGATCCAGATGCTCCAGGATCTTTCCCACTTTGTCTTCAAACACGAGCGCGCGGTCTTCATACTTCTGTGTTGACAGCATTGTTGTCGCTGTCTCCTGCTTGCCTTCAAAGGCTGCCGAGACCCGCGCTCCTGCTGGTGCATCGCTCGCTCTCCCATGAGCATCAGTCGCAGCGTCATCCTGGTCTTCATTGTCTACCAGATCGTCCAGCACTGCAAGTCGAGCGCTGCGCAAGCCGGCTTGTAGCTCTTCGCTCATCGGATCAACCTCCAAGCCTTCTCTCACATGATACAAAACCACACGCAATGCGATGAGTCGGTCGAGATCATGCACGCACTTGTGTAGAGATACAAATGCACGCACACACCTTTCTTGTACCAAACGATGGCGTCCTTGTGCTTCCCTTGCAGACAGAGCGCTTTAGCGAGCAGCTCGTAGCCCTCGACGCGATGACCGTTGAGCTTGATGCACGCGCGCGCAACATCTGCAGCTTCTTGCAACGCCTCGGGCGTCGCCTCGTCGATCAGACGCGCGTACTGCTCCAGATGCAGCGCCAGCGAGTAGCCCACAGACAGCGCTTGCGACGTCATTCTTTTCTTCTTCTTGCTTTTTCTCGCATGTTTGGTCATGCAGAGTTCGCTAATTTTGTAGTTGGTGCTAAAGCAGGTCGCATAAAATGAGCAAAACTGTGTCAAGTACAGTGCAAGCTGTCAAATATGTTCCTCGTCAACTGAAATGGCTACTTTTGCTTTGACGACAGACATGAACCCTCGACACTGCTTCAGCTGCCTCACTTGCTGGATTCTATCAGAGGTTGGTGATAACCTCGATCGCAGTATTGCATCTTGTGTCTTTCGTGCTTGCAAAGAAGCGCGACCCTTCATTTCTATGGTGTAACTCACAGGTTGGTTTTGTGGTTCAAGAGTCTTTCCATCCTCAATCCCAATCTTCTTCAGTGGAACGCAAGTGTGCAAGATCTCTCCCTCTCCACAGGGGAATGCAGGTGATCCGAGCCTGGTTCGGCAAAATGGTGCTGCTCTCCGAGACCACGAAGATGCTCAACACCAGAGTGGAGAGGAGCGGTGTGATTTCTACTGCAACCGACACAACATGCAGGAGCTCAACTTTGCCGACCCATGCGAGACGAACTGCGTCTGCCAGCACCACGCGGTGACCGAGAACACGTTCGAGTGCTGGATGAGCTGCTTCGAGCGGAAGAGCGAGGACAAGTGCGAAAAAGAGCACCAGTGGTGCACGACGGAGCGAAGCGGTGACAACGATATCGCCGTCTGGGACTGTAACAAGACTACTACCACAAATGCAACGGCGACGACTGCGAGCGCCAGGACGACATCGCTCCAGTTCGCCTTCGTGGAGGACGACGACGACTCGGTCTGACTGAGATGCGATGAAAGAATCAAGAGCTTGAGCTCGTGAGTGAAGTGGGTAGTGACAGTTGCTTTTTGTTTCCGCGTGGAGATATTCCAAGGTATACAGTAGCTGTCGTCATTGTCCTCTTCACTTGCTCTCCTCTGCTTTTCAACCACAAAAGGCAGCAAGCAATCATGACGCAGCAGCGATGGGACTGGCAGGTTCAGCGTGTGAACCACCTGGCGCTCGTGAACGCGTACTACGACGGCTGCGCGCACGTAAAGCGAGCGTCGCTGCAGATCCCACAACAGGCGTATTTCAAGTCTTCGTCAGCAGTGGCTGCATCGGCTGGTGAGCAGCGCCAGAGCAAGTCGCAGCAGCGAGCCACCCGCAAGCGCAAGCGAGAGCAAGAGCGCCAGGAGGAGCGCATCGCGGCTGGCAAGTTTGTTCCTGTGGACGAAGAGCTGAAACGCGCGCTTGCACGAGCGCATAAGGAGCTGCTGGACGATGAAGCGGGCGTCGCAGGCTTGCAGCCCGTGCTTCCAAGTAGTGACAGTGACTGCACGAGCGTTGGGGCAGTCGCACACGAACCGTTGCAACTTGCAATAGCCATGCTGCATTCGAATGCAACCGACGACGTCCAGATCGCTCGCTCGCGGGACGCAGAAGATGTGCTGCTCCCAGCGCGGTCCAGCTTTGTGCTGAGCGATGTGCGCAATCTGCTGCCAGCATTGGGTCGCTTTAAGCTCATCGTGATGGATCCTCCCTGGGAGAACAAGAGCGTCGACCGCAGCAAGAAGTACGCGACGTTCCACCACACGGAGCTGCTCAAGATCGACATCGCGGCGCTCGCGGACGCTGACGAGTGCGTGCTGGGCATCTGGGTGACGAATCGTCCGCAGTACACGGCGTTCATCCTCGAGACGCTGCTGCCAGCGTGGGGGTTCACGATGCACGACACGTGGTACTGGCTCAAGGTCTGCGCAAATGGCGAGCTGGTGACTCCGATCGAGTCGCCTCATCGCCTGCCGTTCGAGAAGTTGATCGTCGCGTACCGCTGTGCTGATCTGGACCGTCGGAGAGGTCTGGAAAAGCGTTTGGGGGAGAAGCCGAAGCTGTTGCTGAGCATCCCACTGCGTCATTCCTGGAAACCACCACCAGAGGCTTTCTTTGGTGATGCGAGTGTTGGGGAAGGTGCACAGAAACTGGAGATCTTTGCGCGTGAGCTGCGAATGGGATGGACATCCGTGGGCAATGAGGTACGAGTGGCTGCTCTACACGCTGATCGCCATTGCCTGGTATGATTGGGAGACTCATCAGCTGCTTGACCCACTCACTCCATCTGTCTGTGACGTCCAGGTCCTCAAGTTCCAAGCAGCAGCGCTCTTCGACATTGTTAGCACAGCACCTTCATGCATGTGATCCAACTCTGAGCGACCATAAACAGGTCGCAGTGTGTGCCAGTAGTTGTGGTACAATGTGCCACTCGAAGCGGATCTGTTTGTTCCAGTACCACTCAAAACGGCACACTCTGCCTCTCTCTTCTCTTGAATCCTTCATCAAAGCAGTGTCAGCTTTGTTGTGCATGAAGCGAGCGAAGAGAATACAGACAAGAAGAAACCGCAGTCCAACGCCGCTCGACTGCCTCCCTGCTGCTTCCTACCAATACGCCAGAGTGCCCCACTCCTGCTCCTGCTGCTGATCTTCTCATTGACTGATCGATTTGAATGGCATTCGCGCATCCGCTGCTCCTAATATGTCCGAATCCAGCACCGCGCGCGCGGATCGGGTGAGTGCGAGTGCAAAGAAGAAGAAGAAGAACAGCAGTCCGTCGAGCACGAACGCGCGCGCCAATTCGAACAAGAGAGGAAGCAGGAGTGGTGGTGGTGGTGGCTACGCCAGAGACGACCACGTGTCTCCGACGGAGGCTGGGGACTCGGACGACGAGTATGATCGCAGCAAAGTCGTCTTCAAGACCACCAGCGGAATCGGTGAATGTGGTGATATTCGCGGCAACAGTGATCTGACTGGAACACCAGGCTCGCGAGTGAAGCTCCTGTGGAAAGATATCAGAGATGAAGATGACGAAGAGAACCCAGCGGGACGACGCAGTAAGGGCAACAGCAAGAGCGCGAGCAGAGCGCAAAAGCCCAAGTCGCCACCAGTTCCGCGCGCCATCCAGAGGCGAGCGGAAGCCAAGCCGACTTCTCCGCAGCCATCGCTGGTGCCAGCACCAACGCAATCGGGAAACTCTGGCGACTCGTACCAGGACCTTCTCGAGCGGATTCTGAAGTGGGAAGAGGAACTAAAGTCCAGTCTCAATGATGCGCTGATCCCTACGGTCCATTCCATGTGAGTACTCCAGTGCACTTCAGGATTGCTCCACTGGTATTAAAAACGCTGAATCAGCGGACATTTTGGTTTATGTGTCTGTGGTGCAGTAGCAAGAATGGCGTTGGCTCGGAGTCCCTCCCGATGGCGTTTCGGAAAGCCTGTGCAGAGATCATCAAGAGGTATCCTCAGAGCGCCAACAAGATGGTGCGTCCTTTGCTGCATTGATTTCGAGTCCATTATCGACTTGCTCGACTATCCGTGGCTAATTAAATGAACTGGGTATCCATTGGTATGCACCTTGAATTAGTCGATCGACAAGCGCCTTTGGGTGAGCTGGTACAAGGAGATCGACGCTCTTCAAGGGTTGCTTCGCGCTGGCAGCGCTACAAACAATGCGGCAGCGCGATCCCCATCGCCGGGCAAAAATGCCACGGCGGACGAGCGAACAACCCGTAAGCTTCAGGCTGTGCTGGCATCGTGCACGGAGTTCTACTCGCGCTTGGTGAGCGAGCTCCGCAACGTGTATCAGCACCAGCGACGCCACGACAACGCGCGTGGCGAACAGAAACAACAGCAGCAGCAGCAGCACGCGATCCGATACTCGTTGCACATGTGCCTTGTCGCGCTCGGAGACACAGCGAGGTACGCGCAGAAAGTGCTGCCGAACCACCACGGTCACGACTGGTCCATCGCACAGCAGCACTACGAGAGCGCGCTCGAATTCCTCCCGTCGAATGGGAAGGTGTACAACCAGCTGGCGCTCTTGGCGATGAACCAGCGCCAGGCACTGGAATCCGTGTACTTGTACGCGAGAAGCCTGGCGTGCGAGACGCCATTCTCGTCCAGAGAGAACCTCCTGCACGCGCTCAAGAAGGGGAAAGCGAAGCGTGTAGACGAGCAAACGCACTGCAGCTCGATCGCTGAGGTGCACGAGCGCGTGGGGACTCTGCTTGTCTCCTGTGTCGACGGATTGCTCTCAGGACCGCTGGTGGCGGCGACAGATGATGGTGACAGCTGGGATGCAAACACTAGCAGTCTGCTGGGCGGTCTGCGGTACTATCTGGAGACCTGCACGTCGATGCTTCTCGCTGGCAACAGACTCGACTTGGACAAGGTTCGGAGCGGACTCAACCAGATCGTCTGCGTGCTCATTTTCTTTGTGCACTACTTTCAGGTGAGGAAATATTCACGTTTGCTGTATGCGTGCGCCATGTGCTGCCAGCCGCAGTGACTTTTTTGACTGACTTGCAATGCTGTGTTCTTAGATGCCAAGCAGCAATGCGCGTCGGCTGTCTCGCTCGGATTTCGATCAAAAAACCGCTGATTGGCGAGCGAATTCGCGCGTTCAGAGGGTTCTGGAACTGGGCTTTGCGGTCACCACGTGCTTCATGAAGGAGTGCGCGAAAGCTGTGCTGACGTCCGAGTACATGGTGGTCGCAAAGGACCTCATGAACACGCTGCTGCCTCCGATCAGTCTGTACCTGGACTGGCTGCGTCTTCACCCGTGGTTCCTGGAGTCCGATGGGAGTTCAACAGCAGCTGCTGGTGCGGATTTCCTGAGCTGCACAGTCAACCTGTTGTTCTCGATCTCCGCGAGTTTGCTGGCTGATCGGGTCTTGGACGAAGACATGAGCGAAATGAGCAAAACGCAGCTACCGGAAGACCGAGAGCTCGTTGGGTTCCTTCCGATCAAGCCCAACAAGTCCGGCAGTGACGTCGGTACTGGTGACGACAGCGATGGCGAGATGCTCTTGGACGTCCGCATGAGTCGCGTGCTGAGCTTCAGTGGCGATTTCCTGAAACTGAACGGGAAAGTGCCCACTTCGCAGGTTTCGTGGAAGCTCCAGGAGCGTTCTACCAGTGGCACTTTGTCGTATGGGCTCATTGTGTTTGAGCCGAGTCTCGAACGAACGACCGCCTCGGAATCAGATTCGGGCTGCGGGCTCGTGGATTCGAGCGGAGACGACGAAATTGCGATTCTGTCGGATCTGCTGCTCAAGTCGTCGGGTATAGTGGCAAAGCCTCCATCTTTGTCCACTGGTGGCACTGCAGTCAAAGTGAAGGCTTCAAAGCCAGGAGCTCGTCGTGGATCCCATCCACAGCGCCGAGCTTCTCCTCGTGAAAGTATCACCAGTGCGTCACCACCCCGAGAGGACTCTCGAGGCTTCGCTGCAGTGATGGCGATTGGCGCGAACAAGAAGCTCTACGACGCATCCACAAACCCGCAGAGCCCAGCGCAGAAGTGCCTCATTGTGATTGACGCCCCGAACGTGGCCATGCGCCACGGGTTCCACAAGAAGTTCTCGTGCCAGGGCGTTCGCCTCGCGTTCGACTATTTCCTCAAGCGCGGCCACCGCGTCGTGGGCTTTCTTCCGGATTACTTGATTCGCAGCGACGAAGTGGATGAGCGCAGACGCATGGTGAGCGACGGGATCGATGTGCCCGCCGCCAAGATCCCCGATGACGTCGAGCTCTTGCAGGAAATGGTCGAGGAAGGGCTCCTGATCCCAACACCGGCGCAGGACTACGACGACTCGTACTGCATCCAGTACGCCGGCATGTACGACGGCTGCGTGGTGACGAACGATCTCTACCGCGACCACGTGGAGAACATGACTGGACCTCGCGAGCGGAAAGTGGCGATGCGCTCGTGGCTCGTGGCGCACCGCATCTCGTACACGTGGGTCGGCAACGAGTTTCTGCCGAATCCAAACTTCAGGTGACGAGGACGAAATATCGTATTGCGTACTTGTGTATTGAACATGGCTCTCACGAACGTCCATGTCTTTTGTGCCGATTCCACTGCAGATACCCAGCGCCAGTGAGTCAGTGAGTTGCTTGCCTGCACTCGCACCTCTAACCACACACGAAACGTCCAGCAACGACGAAGCACATGACTATTCATCAAATGTCTAGCAAATGGGGGAAGTTGAGCTTGCAGCAGGCGCCATGAAGAAAGAGGGTGGATTGGCCGGATGATCGCCTCTTGGTACTGGCTCACTCACTGCTCCTGTTCAGAGTCCAGAACGTTCTCCTTCTCGGCTGCTTTGTCGTGTGGGGTGGCGGCGGTGGGTGTAGCTACGGAGGAGTTGTCGAGCGTGAGCTCTCCGATCTGCTGCGCGAGGGTGCTGATGGTGTCTTCCAGACGCGCGATGATGCGCTCTTCGATGTGGGACATGCCGCCGCTACTTATTGTCGTCTTGAGCTGGTCGCGTAGCTGCTGGTATTCTTCCTGTGCATCCTCAAATCGAGTCGTCGCCAAAGCACAGCAGAGACCAAAAGCGTCCAGGTCAGTTGATCATTTTTCTTTCGCCTCGCAAGATGGCTTTGTAGATCGTTGCCACCCAAATATGCATAGCTTGTTCATATTGTCTGCGTGAAGTGGTTTCCAAATGCCTCGAGTTTGTTCATGTGCGACCGCGCTTTCCGTTGCTCGTCCTCCGTCGCGCTCATGCGTTCTGTCAGCAGTTTGATCTTCACACAACACACAACTTGTTGTTAGATATCCCTTGTTTTGCTGCTGTGTGTGTGAGAGAGAGTGAGATCATGCGAGCGAAGCTTCCAAACCGCTCGAATGTGCGTCTCGCTCGCTGACACACTGCGATGATGGTGCTGCTGCTGCTTTGGTACTCTTTGAGGCGAGCGAGTGGAATTGGCTTTCCTCAAATTGGTTTCTCGATGCTGCTGCTGCTGTAGATACTCGAGTCCTGTGCTTGAGCTCACTTCGCTCTGGTTGTCGCTCTCGACATCGCGCTTTCCTTCTTCGCCTTCCTCCTCCTCTTGGTTGGAACTCTACCGGAGCGGCGGTCGTGTGCGCCAGCCTTTGCGATTCCAGGCTGGTGGGATGCTGCCTCATTTTCATCCGTCCAGGCTCGAAACGAAGACGACGATGCTGACGATCCCGACACGGATGCACTTGAAGACCTGCTCTTGGTATCACGAAGCTCGGTGCTCTGACAGATCTCCAGAACCAACTCTCGGTTCACGTCCCACTCCAGCAGCAGACTGCAGAGCAGCAGGCGCTTCTCGCGGGTCTCGAACACCAGGTTCTGCAGAAACGCCTTCCGCTTGAGCATCAGCGCCTCGAGTCTGCGGAGATCCACCTGGTCGACTGTGTAAATGTCGGCAACACACAAACCTGAGCTGCTCATGTGGAGGATCATTGCGATGCATGAGTCACTCATACCTGGCTCCTTCATGCTGCCGACCTGGATGACCGCGAGCGTCCGATTGCTCTGCGCGAGCGTGTCTGCGATCTGCAAGATCCCAGCGCGCGAGATTCTGTTCTGGCTCAGGTTGAGTCCCAGGAGCCACTTGTCGTGGAAGAGCGCGTTGCAGATCGACTCGGCGGTCTCGTCTCCGAGCGCATTTTGAGAGAGATCGAGCAGCAACGACGGTCTCGCAGCAAAGACGCTCACAGTCTCGCCTCGCAGGCTCGAGCTCCACACAGTCTCGTCCTTCAGCACACCGTGGAGCTACAGGTTTCAATAGCGAGGGCAAAACCGAGGAGAACTGTGAGCGGAATGAGAGAGCTCTAGGTATGCTGAGACCGCAAATCCGAGAGCGTACTGTGATGATCTTTGAGACGTGGTCGCGCGCCTTGTCGGTCAGCTGGCAGCCAGCGAGACTGAGCTGCTGGAGGTTTGTGCACTTTCCCAGCGCCATTGCGATCGCTGCCATGCGTTTTGACAAGAGAGACAGAAGCGCATCAAGCCAAAAGCACACAGCCCGACCCAGCCTATTGCGAATAGAAACCCCAACACACCTTCGATTCCAGCATCGCCGAGCCGGGTCTGAGCAAAACTCACGAACTCGAGGTGTGCGCAACTCGCAATCGCCTACAAATGTGAGCGAGAACAATCAGTCCCGCTGGTGAAGAAGACCCCGAGATGCTGAATGTGTCCCCTCTGCAGGGTGAGAGACGCACGTACCTTGGTGAGCATGGTCGCCAGATCTGACGCGATCCGGACACCGACGATCTCTAATCGCAGCAAGTGCTTCGTCTTGTACGCCGCCAAGCTCGCAGACCTGGCATGAAGTAACGTTAGCGAGCTGTGCGCCTGTGTGAAAGAGGTCTGAGCCAAGGCTCCGATGCAATTACGTGCAACATATCGAACCTGATCACAGTCGACGCGCCTTGCTCGGTGAACGCAACCTCTCTTTTGATCCCCAGCCGCTCAAGCTTGTTTCGCAGATCTGCTCACATCCAACAGCGCGAAGTATCAGCATTTGTATTCCGAGGACGCGGCTTGCGCAGCACAGTTCGCATTGCCTCAGCGACCTCTTTTGATGTCGACGCTTCCGAGCGACAAGCAAATCTGCCTGTAGGACGCGATTTTCGGTAAGAAATCCATGTGCGCACTGAGCTGTTTCCCAATGAAAGAAACCGCACACACACACGCACAATGAGGTTAGCCCACAGTACAATCGCAATCAATCAAAAGCGCTGGCATCCATCCACATCAGGTGACCTCTTCTTCTCCGAACGAATCCAGCTTGAGCAGAAACCCTCCCTCTCTGTGAGATGCAGACCATAAACACGAAGCGATGCCGCCCCTCGCGGTTAGCAGGGCTGATGTGGCAGACTGCTCAATAGATCGCAGAAAGCTCACCGGATCGCGCTCAGCAGCTTCATGTCCGGGTCGACGAGCTTCTCGACGCAAAAGTCCAGGTACTGCTTCTGCGCTTTCGAGTACGTTGGCTCTGCGGTTTTCCTGCCTCTAGCAGCCAATGAAGAAGCAGTGGCGGCAGTTCTGCTGCTGCTTGAGCGTGCAGGAGAAATGTCAGTTGCGCTGAGAGCGACTTTGCTGCTGGTAACGCTGGTGTTGGTCCTGCGTCTATGCGGCTTCTTGGACGCCGCGAGCACCTTCTGCTTGCGCTTGTACTCCTCGATCGTGAACGCAGTTGGCGCAGCTGCCACTGAGGCGGACGAGCGCACAGAGCTCCTGCAGCTGCTGCTCATTGCTGTGTATGTGCTTCAATAGCAGATGGGGAGCAGTGCAGAGGTGAAGAGAGCTGGAGAGCTCTTTTGCATTTGCTGTTTTGTGCATCCTTTGTGTGACGTCTCTTCGTGGTCATAGGGTCCTTTATTTAGGTCATCTGTGCTTCAAGTCCCTCATTTAAATTCGTTCTTCGGGACGTTCGGAATGGATCTTTCGAAGCTGTCCCTGATTCCGTCATCTGCCTCTTCATTGGTAAAAAGCTGCTCTTAAAGCGCTTTTATTGGTTGAAAACACATCTGTCTGTCCTTGCTTGTTTTGCGCTCCCCCTACAACTGACCTAGAGCTATCGAAGAAAGGAAGGAAAGCAAAAGCAAAAGCCAAAGCAACGAGAAGCGAAGAAGGAAGAAAGCGGCGGCGCGAAGAGCAGCAACAGGTGACGATGAAGGACGTGGTGCAGATCCCCGTGGCGTCCAAGGACCCGGTGGACGACAAGAAGAAGGACGGGAAGTCCGATGGTTCCCCAAAGGACGACTCCAAGATCCCCAACGATGACGAATTGGTGCGTATCCTTTTCTTGAAACTTGCATGAGGAGCTTGGGTGGGAATTGATGCTCCTCCCCTTGTCATCTGTGCGTATGAGTATGTGCGGGCTGTCGGTTCTCTCGATCCCCTCTCCTCCGCCTGTGGCTTTCGTGTATGGGTGCAAGCGCGTGGCTTTGCTGTTTGCGTGGAGGGGATGCATGTTGTGGATGGCGTGATGTGCGATCTTTGCACAGTCGAAACAGTGGACTGATGGTGAACACGACTATGGTGTTGTGATTCGTACAGTCGGAGGAAGACCGCAAGTTGAAGGAAGACCTGGAAGTCGCAGTCCAGCGCCTGTGCTCGCCAGACGAGGCGGACGGCGTGAAGAACTTGGCGCTCGAGTACCTTCGCAATGAGATCCGCACGGCGACGTCGTCGATGACGTCAGTCCCGAAGCCACTGAAGTTCCTCCGCCCGTCCTACGAGCCATTGAAGACGGCTTTCGAAGTAAGTTTTGCTTTGCTGGGCACCTCACACTCTGCTGTAGGATCTGAACGCACAACTAACACGCTTCGCTGGATGACAACTGCAGTCGTTCAAGGCTGGCGAGACCAAAATCGATCTGGGGGATATCCTCGCTGTGCTCGCGATGACCATGGCGAAGGAGGGATCTCGCGAGAGCTTGAAGTTCAAGCTCCAGGGCCGCAGCACGGAGCTCGGTTCGTGGGGTCACGAGTTTGTGCGGTCGCTCGCTGGCGAAGTTGGCGAAGAGTACAACGCTCGTCTCACTGCGGAATATGAGACTGAGCCAGACATGTCGGACCTGCAGGCGCTCGTGGACGCGATTGTGCCGTTCCACATGAACCACAACGCGGAGCCCGAGGCGATCGACATCCTGATCGAAGTGCAGCAGCTCTCCTCGCTCGCGGACTCGAAAGCGATCGACGAGAAGAACTACCAGCGCGTGTGCCTGTACCTGCTCGCGTGCGCGGACTTCATGTCGGACCCGGATGATCTGCTCAACCTGCTCAACACTGCGTACTCGATCTTCCTGCGTCTGGAGCAATACCCGGACGCGCTCCGCGTCGCGTTGCGCCTCGGCGACGAGAACTTTGTCGCCGAAGTGTTTGCGAAGACCAAGGACGAGGTCGTGCGCAAGCAGTTGGGGTACATTTTGGGTCGCCAGCGTTTCTTCTACGAAGACGAGAACGACACGTCCGTGAACGACATTATCGGCAACACGGACCTGAGCGACAAGTTCCTCTCGCTTGCGCGCGACCTGGACGTGCTCGAGGCGAAGACCCCCGAGGACATTTACAAGTCGCACTTGTCGGAGACCGGCTCGGTGGCGCGCGGCCGCGACTCGGGCTCGCAGCCGGCGGACTCGGCGCGTCACAACCTCGCGTCGACTTTTGTGAACGCGTTTGTGAACGCGGGCTACGGCACGGACAAGCTCATGACCCCCGAGGGCAACACGTGGCTCTACAAGAACAAGAAGCACGGCATGATGAGCGCCGCGGCGTCGCTCGGCATGATCATGCTCTGGAACGTAGAGGAAGGTATCACGCAGATCGACAAGTTCCTCTACTCGGGCGACGAGTTCGTCAAGGCTGGGGCGATCCTCGGTGTCGGCATTGTCAGCGCTGGCATCCGCAACGAAGTGGACCCTCCGCTCGCGCTGCTCTCGGAGCACATTGACTCTGGCAACTGCTCGATCCGCTGCGCGTCGTGCCTCGGTTTGGGTATCGCGTACGCTGGTTCTGGCCGTGAAGACGTCTCGGAGCTCTTGATCCCCGTGGTCTCGCACGCCGACGAGAACGCTGACATCCAGGAAGTGTCGTACGCGGCATTGGCTCTCGGTATGGTGGAGGTTGGGACGTGCGACGAAGAAGCCGGAAGCGTGTTGATGCAGCGCCTGATGGAGAGCTCGGACACGGAGCTCGATGCCTCGTGCTCGCGCTTCCTCGCGCTCGGCTTGGGTCTCTTGTACTTGGGGTACGTCCGCTGTAGATTGTTTGTGTGTTCTGTTGACTGTTGGCCATCTCTACCGTGTGCCTAGCTCTTGTTGACTGTTGTCTGTGTTTGCTCTCCCACCTATCAGCCGCCAGGAGCGCGTTGAAGCGATGCTGGAAGCTGCGAAGACGATTGAACACAAGATCTCCAAGTACCTAGCGATCACGCTCGAGACCTGCGCCTACGCCGGTTCGGGGAACGTGCTGAAGATCCAGCAACTGCTCCGCGCGTGCGCCGAGCACATTGAAGACCCGGAGGCTGCGCAGCACCAGAGCGTGGCCGTGATCGGCATTGCGCTGATCGCGATGGGGGAGAACGTCGGCAGCGAGATGGCGATGCGCTCGTTCGACCACTTGCTGCAGTACGGTGAAGTCGCCGTGCGTCGCGCCGTGCCACTGGCGTTTGCGCTCCTGAGCATCTCGAACCCAGAGTACACTCTGATCGACACGCTGTCCAGACTAACGCACGACGCCGACGGCGGGGTCGCCCAGAACGCGATCCTCGCGCTCGGTCTGGTGTCTGCGGGCACGAACAACTCGCGCGTCGCCGGTCTCTTGCGTCAGCTCTCAGAGTTCTACAGCCGGGAAGCAAATCACTTGTTCGTCGTTCGTATCGCCCAGGGTTTGCTGCACATGGGCAAGGTGAGTGGAATTTGGTTTTGCGAATGGGTCTGTGTGAGGTTGCTAACATGGATCTTGACCGCCTTGCTTTTGCTATCCAGGGTCTGATCACGCTCCACCCGTACCACTCGGACCGCTTGGTGATGTCCCGCGTCGCGGTGAGCGGGATCCTCGCTGTGCTCCACGCATCGCTGGACATGGAGCACACGATCCTGGACACATCACACTACATTTTGTACACCATCGCCACGGCCATGCAGCCGCGCATGCTGATCACGCTCGACGAAGAGCTCAACCCATTGCCAGTGTCTGTCCGCGTTGGTCAAGCTGTACGTAGTTGCTGTTTGCGCTGTTGAGAGTCTCACTCACATGGAGGTCGAGCCGCCATGCCTAATCACTTTGGTTTATGACTTTGTAGGTTGAAATCGTCGGTCAAGCCGGTCGTCCAAAGTCGATCACGGGTTTCCAGACCCACACGACGCCGGTGCTGCTGAACGTGAAGGATCGCGCGGAGCTGGCGTCAGACGAGTACATCCCGCTCACAAACGTGTTAGAAGGCGTCGTGATCCTCCGAAAGAACCCGGATTACCAGCCGGACAACTAAGGCGGATGGACGGACACCCACGTCCCTCCCTGAGAGACGGAAACTTGCGGCCACCACCACCGTAGAGCAGTTTTTAACAATTGGAGAGAGGGAGGGAGAGAGAAAAAAAGGAGGAGAGCGATGGTGATGATGAAGAGAAGAATCAGGGAGTGAGAGAGAGAGTGCAGCAGCGTTCACGTGAAGACACGTTTTCTCTTGCCCAAAATCCTCATCGTTTTTTCGAACGCGTTTCGCTCAACCCAGCAAAGTCGATATAACAAATCAATGTCAGACACGCTTTTCGAACTTATCGTCACACCAGCTAATTGTTGAATTGGCATCACACTCAAGAACGCTGCAACACTGCTCAAAAACAAAAGTGAAGAAGCTGAACAACAAAAAGCAAAAAGCAATCCAACAAGCCACACGAGAAAGAGAAACAAACAGCGACGAGAGATGGCGCAGCCAGGTGCGTGTCCGCCCGCGTGTACATGCGTGCAGTCTCCTCTACGAGCCGTTGGGTGTGAGGTGGGAGGGCGTCGCCCCCCTCTCCTCTTCCTGCTTCCCTCTTGCCTTACGCATCTTAACCCTTGCGCGAACACGAATCTGAATCTGTGTATCCTGTCTGGCTCCAGTCCCCTTCCACGATCCAAACGCGCCGTTCCGACCGCAGCAGCGCCAGCGCCCCACCGCGCACCAGCCCGCACCTGCGTTCGGGGGATACGGTGTGAATGGAGCGGCAGGACCGACCGTCGGCGGTGGCGCACCGCAGTTCCACTCGCAGCCACAGCCACAGGCGCATCGTCGTCCGCAGCCGCACCAGTTCCACCAGGCGCCGCAGCCGCAGTCGCAGCCGTTCTACACTGGCGGTGGCGCTTCGTCGGATGGTTTTTACGCCCCGCAGCCGACGCACGAGTTCCGTCAACCGCAGCCTGGCTCGCAGGGGTTCCAGCTGCCGCAGCAGCATGCCCCACAACCAGGCAACTTTGGCAGCTTTGGAGGCAACCAGAGCTTCCAGTCGCCGCCTGGGAGCCACGGCAACGGCCAGCAGCAGCAGCGCATGCACCAGCAGCAGCACCAACAGCAGCAGCCCGACTTTATCAACCAGATCTCGGCGTAAGTTTCGCATATTCGCTCTGTCTGCATGTGTTATCTGACAGCCTGTACTGATCTGATTGTGTCCATGCGCTGCTCTTTCAGAAACCCGATGGCTGGTCTTGCGATGAACACTGCGCAGGACTTCCTGCAGAAGCAGTCGGCGATGTACCTCCCAGGCGCCTATGGCGTGTGGGGGTCGCTCAAATACTACTTCACGGTCAACAACTCGTACGTCAAGAGCCGTCTCAAGGTGCGTCATGCATGATCTCTATTTGCTTCGCATGAGGGATGCCTTTTGGGCTCGCGAGCGGTCGACCTAACGCCCATTTCTGGTATACTTCGCTGTGTGTATGTGAGCAGATCCTCTTGTTCCCGTTCTGGCACAAGAACTGGCGCAGAATAGGATCATCGGAGACCGACGCGAACAAGCCAGTGAGTGGCTATGACTTTGTGAGGGTTTAGTGCGTCGACATGGGGTATAACGTCGTTGTATCTTTCTACTTATCACAATGCAGACCCAGTACGCGCCGCCGTCGCTCGACATCAACGCCCCGGACCTCTACATCCCGCTCATGGGCTTTCTGACGTACATCCTGATCGTCGGATACAGCAAGGGCACTTCGAACCAGTGCGTTTGTTTGTTTTTCCTGCTGTTCGTCTCATGGGCTTTTATCACTGACAATCACCTGCTGTTGTTGCTGATAAACAAATCGTAGGTTCAGTCCCGATGTGATCGGCAAGGACGCAAGCTACTGCCTCGTGATGCAGCTGGTCGAGATCGGCGTGCTTGCGGCGTGTCTCTACCTGCTCAACAGCTCGATCGCGTTCTGGGATCTCGTGTCGTTCTCGGGCTACAAGTACATCCCGCTGGTGATCGACACGGTCGTGTTCCAGCTCGCGGGTCCCATCGCGTACTACGTCGTGCTCCTGTACACGGGCGTCGCGGTCTCGTTCTTCACTGTGAGTAGCATCCCTTTTGGATCTCGGTCTTGTGCGGTGTAGTCGTGAACCTTTGTGATCTGGTTGGACTGAGTGTTGCCCTGTTTGTATCGGCTGTGCTCGTTGTCGAAGCTCAACTGCATGAAAGGGAGCGTCGCAGAGCCGACGCCCGAGAATCGCGCATTTAGAAACTACCTCTTGTTCGGGTGAGTTTCGTCGATCTCAGTCGAGTTGTTCGTATTGATTCAGTGACTGACATTGTTGATTGTCGATGGTGTGCCTTCTTGTGTCATGCAGCGTGTCCTGCTTGCAGCTAGTGCTCGTTTGCTGGATCTCGTACACAACGGCGCCGCGCGAATGATCGACTAACTGAAGAAGCCATCCACCAAACAATTCGTTGAAAGAGAGCGAGAGCGTGCTTTCAAGACGAGGCTTTGGAACTCAAGAGACTCACTTGTTGACGATGCGGTCGATCAGATCACAAAACCACAGCAACTACTTCCTACCTACCTGCTTGTTGCGCATGGGTGAATGAATTATACATACGCCTTCAATCCAAAAACAAACAAATCCCCACTTGTGTGTCCACTTCTTGATGCTGTTTTCGTTCTTTCGCTGCTGCAAACCTGGAGATCAAGGAGAGAAAACACAAAGAGGCTGTGACGGCAGCCTCGTCGGTCCCGTTTTCTCTTTCTTTGGAGTGGGCGGTGTTGAAAAACACCTTGTTGTTGTTGCGAAGCTCGACCTTCTCTCCTCTCTTCAGCCGCTTGGGCGTTCGCTTCGCTCACAACCAACTTTTCACTATTGTACACAACTCTCTCTCTCTCTCGAAGAGAGAAAACATCACTCCTCGCAGCTCCTCTCTCGTCACGTCGTTCATTGCGCTCTCGTTGGTTCGTTCCCCACAAACGACGCGTCCCCATTCTCCTATTGCTTCTTCTGTTTGACTCTCGGCTCTTTCGTTCAGGTTCGAGAGAACAAACAAGACTGGCATGGACAAAATAAACGGAATGACGCGCTTCGCTCGGGCAGAACAAACAGGGTCAGACGTCTAAGTGACGCACGCCATGATGTCCACGGCGTCAAACTTGAACAGACCAAACGGAGCATCGGGCTTGCTTGGCGTGGACGCGCTGCTGCTGCTACTGGTCGCGGTCTCTTCGTCCACTTTCTTCATTGGCGCGGACGACGGGCGTTGCAGGATCTGCAGCGACGGCACGACACCCTTCGAGTAGGGGCTGTAGCTAAATACTCCTCGCGAGCCACCACCAGCGTTGCTGGAAGTCGACCGCTTGCCAAAGTCGTGCGGGTTGCCGTCGTAGACAAACTTCTGGCCCGTGAGGCGCTCGTTCACGCTGAACATGTCTTCGACGCTGAACTCGGCCGAGGACGCGCCGAACGTCTGGTCGTTCACGCCGTCGTACGAGGTCGCAGTCTCAAACTCCGTGCCAAAGTGCCCGCGTCCTTTTCGACTCACGGGGCGACCGTGCGGGGTCGACACCGAGCGCTCAGTGTGGCGCTTCTTCTCATTGGTTTTCGCGACATTGCCGTTGTTCCCGACCGTGTTCGTGATCACAGCCATGCTCGGGCGGTTCTTCGGCGCCGACGCTGCTCGTCCTTTGCCGGGCGTCGTGCTGCGCGCGTTCCCGTTGCTCCCGTTCGCCTTGTTGTCCTTGGCGGCCGACGCGCGGTCGCGCGTGATCCATCGGCGCAGACGCGACATGAACGGCATGACCGACCACGTCTTCTTCGGCAGCGCGTCAAAGTCAAACCACTGGATCAGACTGATCTCTTTCCGGGTCTGCGGCGCAAAGTTGTACTCCTCCGGCACGTCCTTCGCAATGTACATGCGCATGCGCTGCTGGTTCTGCACAAATTCGATGTAGAGCTTCTCCGAGAGCGAGTCGCCGACGTCGTAGCCGCACTCTTCCATCACCTCTCGCCGCGCGCACTCAATGTCTGACTCGCCCTGGTTCACCTTGCCGCGCGGGAGACTCCACGACGTGCCTTTCCAGTTGCGCACGAGGATCAACTTGCTGCGCTGCCTGTTGAGCAAGATGCAGCCCACGACCGGCACTTGCGACTGGTACACCTTGAAGTCTTCAAACATGTTCTCGCACTCGTGCGCCATGGGCTGCAGCAGCGGGCAGTGCGCAAACATCTGCTTGGCAAAGTCGTTCAGCTTGAGGTGGTGCAGGTGCGCAATGTGGTCGGCGTAAAAGTCCTCGTAAAACCAGTAGCACTGCTCGATCTGGAAGAAGAGGCGCTCGCTCGACGCCAGCTCGCTCGCCGGCAGGTTCACCAGGAAGCGGCTCTGCAGCTCGTCCATCACTTCCGCCATGGACGGCGACGGACCGCTGCCGCTGCCACTGGCGCTCTTCTTCTTGCCGGAGCGCTCACCCATATTCAGTACAATCACAACTGCTTCTCTTGCTTCGATCTACTCTCTCTCGCTGTCTGTTGGTCGCGCTGCTCTTACACTGCTATGCACGTCGAGCGGATCAATGGATCAATGGATCGATGGATCGATGGATGGTTGCGTATGTGTGGCTTGCACGGACACTTGCCACTGATGCTGGAGGCTTCTTGGAGCTGGTCTGATGGCGTTGCGCGTGCGCTTCTTTGCTTGCGCTTGCGTCTTGGAGGCTTCTTTTGACACTAAAGCGACAGTGGAAAACACCCCCTTCCCACACACACAACCACAAAACACTTGGTTTGACTATGGTGCAATTGAATGCTGATGCTGAAACCCTGGTTTTCAGCATCAGGATTATTTATCAAACGGGAGAGCGGACATCTGGGACTGGACTCGACAACAGCTACAAAGTCTGCAGGACAGACAGATGTCGCCTCTCTCATTTTGTGAAACGGAGCAAAAGCAGGTGGGATGGAGTGTCACTTGAAGGTTGGAAGTGATGACTTTTTATGCGAAATTTGCATTTTCGATGATGGGGGTTGTTCTTGGAACAAGATGAGAAAGCCGAAACGTCTGAGAAATCACAGGCGACTCGCTCTCAGGATGCTCTCTCACATCCCAAAATACACAGGCGAGCGAGCGAGTGCTACTGCTATGTTTGGCAAGCGCTCTTTGATATCTGAACGGACTTGCAAATGCTAAAGTCATAAGGAAGGTCGAGTTGGAGATCCTGCCAAAATGAGAAATCTCGCTATTTTGCCAAGAAAGGTGAAATTAACGCCAAAGCTGAGCTGTTCTTATCCAATTCGTTCCACAAAACCCATTCACCCATTCACACAGAATCGTACTTTCTAGGATACACACGGCTCCACCTCAGCGCACTTTATCGAGGCATCACAGTTCATTTCTTTCCCATTTACCACAAACACAATCCAGGCAAACACAACCAAGAAGGAGCCATCACAACGCAGCAGCATGGACGCGGGCGGACGCAAGCGCAAGAGCCGATTCAGCGACCGCGCTGATGCCACAGCAGCACAGGCGCAAGCAGTTGTCGCGACGGGGGCTCTCGATCCTGCCGCGCTCGCGAGAGCAGCAGCCGCGAAGATCGCGCAAGCCATTCCAGGAGGCATCGCAGCTCCAGCAGGACTAGCAGCAGCAGCAGCAGCGGCGGCTGCATCCTCCATTTCGAGCGTCATTGGCAGCAGAGCGTCGATCGCTGCGACAGGCGATGTCGACGAGCAGATCCGACTCGCGGAGGAGAAACGCCGACGAACGGACCAGATCTACCAGTCGGTCCAGCAACAGATGAGTCACATTAAGGCGCTGCTCGGCAAACCTGGGGCTGGCGGTAGTGCTGCAGCCACCACGACTGCGAGTACATTCATGCCAGCGCCGCTGCTACTGGACGAGCACGGGCGGCAGGTCGACGAGACCGGAAAAGTGATCGAAGAGAGCGTCCCTGCGCCAGTCGCGACTCTGAAAGCGAACAAAAGCGGTGGCGGCGCGTCTCGCAGCGGTGGCAGCAACAGTGCGTCTTCGACTGCAAAGCAGAACCTCAACCCGTACTTATCGCATCGGACGGTGGACAAAGAAGACGCCGTGGACGCCGTGGATCCGCGCCTCAGCATCCGCAAGAGAGAAACGTACGTGTGGACTGCATTGTGTCGGTTGTTGGGTGGAGATTGAACTGATCTGTTTTGTATTTTCTCTATTTCTATCAGCCGCGCCGCCAAGAGCTTCAATTTCGTGACACAGGGGACGTATGTGAAACAAGCCGAGCAGGTGCGCGCGCGAGAGGCCAAGAAGATGCTCGCGGGGTTCACTTCCGGCAGAAACCCGCGAGGGTACCAGAAAGAGGCGATCGTGCCGCTGGACGAAGACGGAGTGGACGCAGCAGCGAACGCTGACGAGAAGGAGAAGACAGAGAGCGCAGTTCCGATGGAGCTCTATGAGGTGGACGTGCCGCCCAAGCCCGAGTCACATGTGCCAGACGTCGAGTGGTGGGACGTCGAGTATCTGCCGAAAGACAAGCGCGCGGCGGTGGACAAGTTTGGGTTCGTCAAGGCGAAAAGCCGCAAGGAGAACCCGGAGCTCACCATCGCGTACGCGGACATGAAGATCAAGTACTGCGGCACGATGCACGTGATCGAGCACCCGGCGCGCGTGAACTTGATCGTCAAGCGCGACGAAGAGCCCGTGGTGCTGCCGCTCATGCTCACAGCAGCAGTAAGTGGACTGACTGACTATTCACTACGGCATGTTCTACATGTGAGGATTCCAGTCGGACTGACGTGCTGCTAACAAATTGCCGATGGCTGTTGGACATTGTGATAGGAGCGAAAGAAGATCCGGCGACAGAACCGCGCGGACAGAGAGAAGGAGAAGCAGGACAAGATCGCGCTGGGTCTGCTGCCGCCGCCGGAGCCAAAGGTGAAGCTCTCCAACATGATGCGCGTGCTCGCGGACCAGGCAGTCGCCGACCCGTCCGCGATCGAGAAGAAAGTGCGCGAGCAAGTCGCGCAGCGCGAGAAGAACCACGAAATGCGCAACTTGGCGCGCAAGCTCACGCCCGAGGAGCGCCGCGAGAAGAAGCTGCGCAAGATCAAGGAGGACGCGGCGGGCGACATCCACGTCGCAGTGTTCAAGTGCGTACCGCTTGCCTGGTGTAATGTGTGGACTCTGTTGCGTTTGACTGCGTGGTGCTAACCTGCATCTGCTCTGTGTGTGAATGAATGTTTGGTACACTTTGTAGGGTCCCGGATCTCTCGAACCCGCAGCACCGCTTCAAGGTGGACGTGAACGCGCAGCAGTACCACCTCACGGGCGGCGTGCTGATCTGCAAGGACGACGGCGTGAACCTGATCGTGGTCGAGGGCGGCAAGAAGGCGATCAAGCACTACTCGCGGCTGCTGACGAAGCGCATCAACTGGCTGGACGACCCGGAGCAGGACGACTCGGACTCGGGATCCGACGACGACGACGACACTCGCCAGCGCAAGGGCAACGGCTGCAGCGTCGTGTGGCAGGGTGTCGTGGCGCGCAAGGCGTTCACGACCTTCCGCTTCCAGGAGTGCCGCACGGCCGCCACAGCGCGCAAGGTCATGGAAGCCAAGGGCGTCGTGCACTACTGGGACCTGGTGGCCAAGTCGGCGGAATAGCCAAGCGAAGAGCTCCAGTCTATGAAGGTGGCGATGAAAAGAAGATGCTATTTTATAGTCGGTGGCGAGTGGCGATTGTACAACAACCTGCAACTCCCACCGAAACCGAATTGCGATTTGCGACTCGACATCCAGTCGCGACAACACCTTGCGCTTGTTTGCTTGTGCGTTGCTTTGTTTGCTTGCTTTTGGGATCGGAGCAACTTGTTTGCTCGCTCGATGCTGTCGCTGATTTGGTGTGAGTGGATGTTGCTTTTGTGGAAGGAAAAAAGAAAACGAAGAGCTCGTCCCCAGCTGTTTGCATTGCAAACGGAATTAAGTCCAGAGGACGATTGCAGCTGGTTGAATGACAGGCGATCCCCTTCACAAGTCAAGCAGCATCGATTTCAGTGGCGACAAGAGCGAGAGGCTTTTGTCTTGTCTTGCATGCAGTTCCCATTTGTTCGCGCTGCAGTGTTGAGGTGCGTCTGCACCACCCGCCAATCCGACAAACTCTCTTGACAGGATCCGGTTGCCTTGACAGGCGCTGTATTCATTTGCACTTGCGCTCGCGATGACATCGGCAGAGCGTGAGCGAGCATTCGGTTCTTGTGCATTAGCTGGCAGAGGCTCGCTGTTGCACCTGGCATCTTGCGCCACTCAGAGATTGTCCCAGCTGTGAAATGGCTCTTTGTGTCCTAACAACGAGTGGAGTTTGTTAATCAGGGTGGAATTGTGTCCTATTGGCGGATGAGATAGGATAAAATCACAGCAGGAGTGGATTTTTACTCGCAAAACCAAGCGACATTTTGTTTGACTCAGCTTGTCGCTGCTGTCTTGTCGCAGCAACCACTCGGTCGGTCGGAAGAAGTGTGCTGACTCCTTGCACGCAACTCCACCCCTTTCTGAGGGTTTCATGCTACGCTGCAGGTGCTAATTAGCATCGCTCGCTTGGCGTGCTTATCCCACATAGAGGGTGGACTGATGCAAAACCTGCTTGCTTCCTTCGCCTGCTTATCTCGAACGAACACGCTGCACGAAAATAACATGCCATACAAAGCTGCAGTAAAAGAGTGAGGATAAGGTGATCGGGATGGTAAACACCTACTGCAATCCACATGGCTGAGAGGCACAGTTGACACGGGTGGAAGACGGAAGACGAGTGAGCGAGTCTGAGGGTGTGATGACGCCTGCTCTTTTCAGTGCATCAAGCGAGCAAACAAGAAAGGAAGCAAACAGCACAGCAAACGCCGCACAAGTTCGTTCGACCTCTCCATTACGAAATTTTGCAGCGCCGCTCGACAAGCCAGCAGCAAAAGGCAGCAACACAAAAGAGAGAGAGAGAGAGTGCGACTGCCAGTCCGTCTATCGATCGATCGATCAATCGGATCTTCTAGCAAATAAAAGAGGGAAGTGCGAGCCAGAAGCGGTCATCTGTCCATAAAAGGGAGCCGGCAACAAGACACCAACAACAACCAAACCCAGTTCGGTCGTCGCCTCACTTCTTCTGCTTCAGTCCGTCAGTTTGGCACAAGCAGTCTCTCGCTCTTTGCGCCTTCGTCAGCACAACCAACACGCAAGCGAGCGCGCAACTCAGCGAGCAAACAAGACAACGCAAGCAGCGCAAGCAACCGAGCAAGCAAGACAACGTAAGCAGCGCAAGCAACCGAGCAAGCTAGACAAACAACTCAACAAGCGCGCAAGTGCATCCCCCACTTTTTTATTAGCCACACCGCAAGAAGCTCTCCAAGCGCACCAGCCTTCTCTCCCCACCACCAACCAGCGAACAAGCAAGTATGAAGATGGACTTTGGCACCGCCGCGGGTATCCCGATCCCAGACTTCGAGCTGTCGGCACTGTCGGTCTCGATCTCCTCGGTCTCATCTGCCAGTCCGCCGCTGCCCATGTCCATGCCTGTGGACGTCCATGGCCAGAGCGCAGGTCCAGCCCCGACCGATCCCAGCGAGACGTCCTACGGCAGCCCCAACCGCATGCAGGTGCTCGCGAACGGCGACATCATCGACTGCGGCCGCCTGCCGCAGACTGCGCGCAATAATTTATACAAGACCGAGCTCTGCAAGCACTTCATGGACACGGGGGCGTGTCGCTACGGCACCAAGTGCCAGTTCGCGCACGGCGAGCACGAGCTGCGCGGCGTGCTGCGCCACCCAAAATACAAGACCACGCGCTGCAAGGCGTTCGTGTCCACGGGCAAGTGCATGTACGGCAACCGCTGCCGCTTCATCCACAGCGACAACCCGGAGGACGACCAGGCGGACTCGTTCTCGTCCACCGGCAGCGAGTCGGACGACCAGGAGTCGCCGCTCAAGGACCTCATGGTGAACCCGTACGTGCACGGCACCGAGTCTATTGATCTGTTGATCCCGTTCGGCGGGCTCAAGCAGGTGACGCTCACGCCGCTCACGTCGATCGGCAGCTCGGTCGCGTCGCCAGCGTCGCCTCAGGCGGACATCGACGCGTTCCTGTTCCGCGACCCGTTCTCGGCGGCGACGGAGCTCAAGCTCGCGGATAAAATGGCGAGCGATGTGTCGAGCAGCTCGAGCCTCGCGGACGCGCTTGGCGCTCTCTCTCCTTCCGCGGAGTCGGCGACGGCCAAGTTCTCCCGTCTATCTATTTTCCAGCGCATTTGCCGTGAAGACGCCTAAGAAAGAGGCTCGCTCCTGAGACCAGCCAACCCAGTCCGTGGTGGAACGAAGTGCAAATCCGAGCGCGTGAAGGCAGCGAGGGGTGCCCTCTCTCGATTCAGTTCCTGGGAAGCGCGCGTGCAGCGTATAGCCCCAGTGGTGGTGTGGATGTGAAGAAGAAATTGTTTATAACTCTCTTTTCAGGAGGCAGGTGCAGATGCAGCAGATAGGAAAGAAGACCAGCCCTTTCCATTCGCTTCTTTCTACCCAGTGCAGCTTTCGACGATGATTAAAAAAAAGATGGCCGCCTCCGATCGGATGTAATATAATGTATTTAATACCCACACACTCTTGTCGTTCACTAGTCTTGTCGATGCCATTCGCAGCGTCAACTCGATGCCAATTGAGCTGTTCACTTTGGCAGAATGCAGCTCTTCGCGCGCAATCTCATGATGATGATGCCTCATCACCTCCCGTCTCACACGTCACAGATCGTTCAGCAGTTGCTCGCTGATTGACACGCAAGCGATCATTGGGCAGAAATGCTTCTCGCATCTCAACTCATTGGATGAAAAACGACCGAGTAAGCGTTGATTGGGTGAAATGTGCGACCAGGTCGGATGAGAACGAAAAGAGCAGCGAAGAAGAACTGACAGACAGCTACTGTTCTTCAAGAAGCGCATCCATTTCTCGTCCGACTCGCTCAAAAGCATCTTCAGCAGCACCGCCACCGTCAGCCCTCTCTGCTTCTACTATCCGTCCGAGCCGCCATGATCACCGAAGCGCTCGTCGTCACGTGGCTCGCCATGTGCGCCGTCATGGTGCGGCGTCTCGCTCTCTCTCTCTGTTGCCGTGTCTCGGATGGATGGTGGTTCTCTTACGTCTATCCCCAATGATCTCTGCAGCTCTGCAGCGACCCGCGCCTATGGATCGTGCTGGCGTCCTCCGTGGTGCGTGCACACACAGCGTATGCTCTCAAGGTTTCATTCGCTAGTGAGCCCGCTAACTTGCTGTGTGAGTGAGTGTGTGAGCAGGCGTTCACCTTTGTGCGCGTCGCGTTGATCCCGCTGCTCCGACGCCACGTCAAGTCGTACGGCACGTTCTCCGAGAGCTCCCAGCTGCTCTGGTGCAACACGGTCGTGTCCATGCTGCACTCGACGCTCTCGTCGCTGCTCGCGCTCTTCGCGCTCGCGTGCGACCACTCGGTGAACGGCGACTACGTGAACCGCGCGTCGTACGCCGAGTTCGTGACGACGGCGATCTCCACGGGCTACTTTGCCTACGACCTCTGGGACTACGTGCTCCACCGGCTGTACGTCAAGTCGCCGGGCATCGTCGCGCACCACGTGGTGATCCTCATCTGCTACATCTCGGCGCTCACCAAGACCGTGGGCGTGCCGCTGCTCTCGCTCGCGCTCATCTGCGAGCTGCACTCGGCGTTCATGCACCTGCGCAAGCTCATGTCCATGAGCAGCTACAGCGTGAACACGCCGCGCGTGTACAAGTGGGTTTGGCTGATGCAGTGGGCGACGTTCCTGCTCGCGCGCACGATTCCGCATGTCGCTGTCTCGTTGCTGACCTTCGAAGCGCGCGAGCTGTTCCTGCAACCGGTGCGCAGGATGCGCCTGTTGCGTTTGTGTTGTTGATTGTCGTTGACTTGTGCTTACGTGTGTGTGTATTTGCATTTGTTGCAGCTTCACTTTTGGATGGCGTTCGTTGGGATGCTCTTCATCAATGTCCTGAACGCCCAGGTACGTTCAACGATCCACTTGAGTCATCGCTCTGTGATTGTCTGGGACGCAGCTAACAGAGCTGTGCTCTTGTGCGTGTATTTGTTGCTCGCAACAGTTGTTCCGCGGAGTCTACGGCGCATTTCGAAAAGACTTTGGCTACTCGCGGATTGCTGCGAAAGCCCCAAAAGCGCTGTAGACTGCTTCTTCACTGCACGTTAAGAGTACCGTCGACAGGATGCAACCACCTGAGCCTAGTGGAGCGCGAAAACAATAGTGCAGCCATGTGACTTGCTGTTGGTGGTGTGGCGGTGGCTTGTCTTGCTGCGGGTTCGTTCTGATCTGCTGCACTGTGCTTTGTCTGAGCCTCGCACAAACGTGGAGGTCGCCCGAATCTGAGGCGACGTTTGGTGCAACCAGTGCAGGCGCTCGTTCTGCACCAGAGATCCTCCTCATCCTTGACAGCGAGCAGATTATGGGTGCGTCATGGTCATGCTAGTCCTATAGCCTGTACGTTCGACTTCCAGTCCTGTTGAGTGCTGCAGTTGGCTCGTCCAGGATGACCTTGACCCTGATTGCCGCTCTCATCATCATCAGTGCTTGCATCTGAGCTTGAGAAAAAGCTGGATGATCAAAGTGAACCCAACATAATGTGGAGTGTCCCGCCCACAGCCTAATCTGAGCCATGCTGTGCGGCGATCATGTGGAGCATGTTGTAGAGCGCTCCACTTGTGTGCAAGTTCTCAGGTGCAATTGACAAGAATGCTTGCTCGCAGTCTTCTTTCTGTCGTTCAACCTCCTCAATAAGCGAAGCAAGCGAGCAAGTCGGCTACAGAGCTGCACGAGGTACAGAGCTGCTACTCACTGAGCAAGCACGAGAGATGAAGACGTACGCGCCAGCATCGCCCGGGAAGCCCGGCACCGCCTCGTCCTCGTCGCTGTCGTCGTCTGCGGACGCCGAGTGGTTCTCGGTGGAGGAGCTGGAAACCGCGCGCGAGAACTACCTCATGGAGCAGGAGAAAGAGCTCCCGTCCCCGCAGGTTCGCACTGTAGATCTGAGTGTGTGTGTGTCTATTGGACGCATGGATATAGTTGTGCTTGCTGCTGGCTCGTGTGCACAGAGTACGTGAGCTGCCTCTGATGGAATTGCTATCGCGATCGCAGGTGAAGTTGCGTTACGCGATCGCACTCGCGAAGAGCAAGAAGCGGGATGACAAATACAGAGGCATCGGGCTCCTTGAAGGTTTGTGATATCGTGTACGCTCGCGTTGGATGATCCGCTCGCATGGGCTACATGCCGACCGGTATTCGTGTTTCTTTTCGTCAGATTTGCTGGATCAGGGTCATGAGCAGAAGGAGTGTCTGTATTGGATCGCGTTGACGTTCTACGGACTGGGCGAATACCGAGCAAGTCGGAGCCACTGCGAGCGGCTGATCCGCATGGACCCGAGCCACACAAAGGCGCTCGCGCTGCACGAGTGCATCAAGGAGGTGCTCGCTAACGGTACGCTTTTCGAGCCACCATTCTTTTTCTCTCCTGTTATCGTGTCGATGTGCTGACTTTGACGCGTTCCTTAATCGTGCCGATCATAAACCAGATGGGATTCTTGGCTTTGGACTGGTCGGTGCGGTCGTGGTCGTGGGCATCGCGTTGAAGCTGCTGTTACGAAGATAAACGCCAACCCACGCGAGTACAATACACACAGCAACAACAAAAGCCAGCAACCCAACCATTCGATGCCGCCGTCCTATGAAAAGAAATCACATCAAGAGCCACAAACTACGAATACCATGAACTATGTCGACCATTTCACAAGCGAGAATGAAGATCTCTCTCTCTCTCTCTTCCCAATAAACAATCGAAACTCATATCTATTTTCCTCTTTATGCCCTACTCGCCACTGCAGGCTACTCGTGCACGCTCATGAATAAGTGCACTTTGCCATGTCCTCCCATTTCCTACTTCTGTTTCCCTATAAATCCAAAGCTGTTCAGCCTCGCATGCTCATGCGCTTACAGCTGCGCGAGAGCCTGCTGGGCATCGCCCGAGAGCGCACTCCACGCCGCCTGCACCACTGGCGCCGGCAGCTGCGCCTGCAGCTTGGCTAGCAGCGCGCGCAGCTGCACGACCGACTCCTCCGAGATGATGGAAAAGTCCTCGTCGTCCTCGCCATTCAGCTCTTCCTCGCCCTCCGATGGGTCGTGCGCTGGAAAAGAGTCACGCATCAGACACAAACGGAACGGTTAGCTCAACTCTCATCGCCACTAACCGCAACATAAACACACCAGAACCACAAACAAGACACTTACAGAGAATCGCCGCGAACGCGTTCAGGATCAATGGCAGGTTGGCGAACTCCGGACCGCCGAGCACGCTCGCGTTGCCGCTGTCCACGAGCGCGATGAGGCGCGCGTGCAGGTCGCGAGCCTCCAGCACGTCGGTGCGCAGCGGCAGCCACGTGAGCCACACGGACCAGAGCTTCGGCGCGTCCACCGTGCCTTCGCAGAACAAAATGATCTTGGACACCGCGCTGACCGCGTTGTCGCGCGCCGCACCGACCTCCTCGTCGTCCACGGTGGCCGAGACGCTGATCAGGTGCACGAGCTTCTCGAGCGAGCTCTGCGCGAACGGCTCGAAAGCCGCGCCGCACTTTTCGGCGCACACGCCGATGCCGTACGCGGACGCCTGGATGACGGACGCCGACGTGTCTTCCAGACCCGCCACGAGGTGGTTGAGGAACACCGGCACGAGCTCCTGCGCCGGCTGGCCGCAGTGCTCGATGATGTCGTCGATCATGCAGATCGCCTGGCCGCGGAGCACGTTCACCGTGCCGAGCTCCAGGAACGGCGTGAGGAACGGCAGCAGGTGGATCTTGAAGATCGGGAAGAACGCCTCCTTCTGGGTCTTGATGATCCAGCCGATCGAGTCGATCATCGAGCGGAACACGCCCTCCTCCACTTCGTCGTTCTCGCTCTGCTTCTGCGCCTCCTCCTCGTCGTAGTCCTCGTCCTGCTGGTTCTCCTGGCGCTGCGCGGTCAGGCGCTCGGCCGAGCTCGTCGCCACGGTCTTCAACACGTCCACGACGCGCGGCACGTGCTCGAGTGGCACGCCGACGTGCACACCCTTCTCGACGCTGTCCTTGCACACTTCCAGACACGCCGACGTGGCTTCCGCGAACGCGCCAAGACACTCGAGGTCCTCCTCAGTCTGCAGACCGTTGAGCAGTGGCTCCAGGAACTTCTCAAAGAGCTGCTGTGGGAAGTGCGGCGCGCTGGCGCCGTAGCCGTAGTTGATCGTGCCGTCGATCGCCGCGTTGAGCAGCTTGGCCATGCTCAGCGAGCTCACCACGCGGATGTCCTCGACGTACTCAAAGTTGAGCAGCGGGATGAGCACCTCGGCCACTTCGGCCACGTACGGGTAGAACGCGCCTTCGAGGTCGAGCGCGCTCTGGTAGAGCATGTTGCACGCGTTCGTCTTCTCCTCGAGCGCGCTCGTGTTGATCTGCAGGCGCTTCTTGCCCACGCCGCGGATGTCCACGGTCACCGTGTCCTTGCCGTCCTCGGTCTTGCCGTCTTCCTCGCTGTCGCCCTCGGCGATGTCCGTGAGCACAATGTCCGGCTGGATCTGCGCCTGCTTGATCAGCGGCGGGATCACGTGCGGCAGGTACGGCACGAAGTCGCCCTTGAGGATGCTGCCGATGCGCACGCACGACTGAGCGACGTACTGCACCTCTGGACCCTCGAGCTCCTCGCTCGCCTGCACGCGGATGAGGATCTCCATCACCTCCTTCGCGTCGCCCACAAAGCGCTCCTTGCCGACCGCCTGGCCGATGAGCGCGATCGACTCCATGGACTTGCCGCGCAGCAGCGAGTACTCCTTGCCGCGCGCGTTCAGCAGCATGTCCTTGGCGAGCGGGATGAAGATGTCGTAGAAGCGCGTGAACTCCTCGCCGATCACCTTGGCGATGCTCGCGACCGCCGTGATCGCCTGCTCCTGCACCTGGCGTGGGCACGAGCGCATGGCGTTGAAGAGCGCTTCGAGCAGCGCCTGGCTGTGCGGCTTGACGTACTTGGCCTTGCACACGTTGATGTTGCAAAAGTTGATCACGACGCTGGCCGCGAGCGCGCGCGTGCGCAGCACGCCCTGCTCGTGCTGGATGAGCGCCGTGAGCGCCGGGAGGATCACGGCGTGGAACTTGGCCTGGAAGTTCTTGCCCTTCTCGACCTCGCCAAAGTCTTCGGCGAGCTGGCCGATGCTGTGCAGCGCAGCGTACTGCACGCGCGGGTGGGCGTCGCTCAGGAACGGCACGACCATGCCGACCACGTTGTCCAATTCGCGGGTCATGAGCGCCTTCGAGCCTTCGCCCAGCAGGCAGATCGCGTACAGCGCGGCGCGGCGCTTGCGCCAGTCGGCGTCGCCCAGCAGACCCTTGATCACAGGGATCGCGACAGGCAGCACGGCGCTGCCGCCCAGAGACGTACTCAGACGGTCAATCGCGGCGGCGCCGGTCTCGCTGATGTTGTTCTCGGCGTCGTTCGACTCGGTGAACGTCTCCGGGTCGTCGAACTTGGCGACCCACTGCTCGTCGTCCTCGACCTCGCACATCATCTGGATCACGAGCGGCACAACGGACTGCACAATGTACTGCGACTTGCGCACCATGCCGCCGGCGTTCTCGGCGAGCGACAGCAGGAACTCGACCGCGAGCTCACGCGTGTCGGCGTCCAGGTCCTGCGTGGACGAGATGAAGATCATGGCGCGACCGACATCGTCCAGGTTGTTGCGGAAGAACTTTGGATGCAGCTCGGCGACCTGCACGAGCACGGAGAGCACTTCGCGGAAAGTGGCTTCATCGCCAGCCTTGAGCAGCGCTTCGATGATCTACATTCGCGGAAAGAGAGTAGGCATGCGGTACGTTAGTCTCCAGTGCGTGACAGTCGTGGTGGGTGGGCATGCAATAGCAACAATAACACGGGCAAATCGAGCATGCGATGCAACACGTACGCGAAGCATTGGGTTGATGATGATCGCGAACGCGACGAGCTCCTGGCGCTCCTCAAGCGTGAGCAGGAACGACGACGCGGCCTTCAGACTGGCGATCTGCACTTCGCCGCTCGCGTCATTGAGCGAGTTGGTGAAGAGCGTCAAGAAGCTCTCCTTGTGCGGCGCGAGCAACTCTCCGACGTACTCGGCGAGCTTCGCGAGCAGGTCGAACGCGGTCTCGCGCATGAGCGGGTCCGCGTTCGTGGTCAGCGCCGACACGGCGGTCAGGAGTTCTGGCCATGGCTGGCCGAACCGCTGCGACACGGACGCGAGCTCCGCGATCAAGTGCCCGATCTTGCGGCGGATGTGCGCCACGGGCTCGGACGCGACGGCTTCCAGCAGCTGCGCCTTCACCGTGACCTGCGCCTGCTGCTCGAGCTTCTCGTACACGCCCGACTTGACCTCGATGAGCGGACGCAGCAGCACTGGCGCGAACGCGCGCGCCTCGGCGTCCTGGCCGGCGCGCAGCAGCTGCACGAGCTGCAGCACGAGCGCCTGCGGGTTCTCGTTCTTGTACTGCGCGTAGGCTTCTTCTGCCTGCTTGCGCGTGGTGTTGTCGTTGGACATGAGCGCCGCCACGAGCGCGAGGAAGTCGGTCATGGTGGAGTGGATTGAGAGAGAGAGAGAGATCGAGGGAGTGGCTTCTTCTTCTTGGCTGCCAGCCTGCAGGCGAGGACGAAAGTGGGGCACAAGCGCAGGTGCACGTGCGTGAGTTGGTGGCTTTTCTTTTCAAACACCCGCCACCATCCAATCTTGTTCCCGCCAAATGGACCCACTTGCGAGAAAGAGCTCATCTTGATCTTATGGGAGAAATATGAGATTAAAACGGGAGTGCAATGGGACATACAAAAACCAGCATTAGAATACTCCCTCGGTTAGGTGCGGTTTGAAAGTGTATGAAAGTGTTCTCTCTTTCTTCACACTCATTTTCGGCCGTTTATAGGCAGCTTTATCATTGACTTTTCAGTTTTGTATGGCGGTGTCTATATTAAGGGGTGCTGCACATCTTGTCTTTCTGTTGTAACATGCTGCATATTTTGTCTTTCTGTGTGCAACTGTTGCTTCACGGAGGCCACTATTCAAGCCACAACGCTACAATCAAGTGGGACTTGCTCTATGCGTCCAATTGAAGCGCTTCTCACACAAAAAGAGACTCAGCAGCATGGGGAGCGACCTGCTGCACGCGCCGCCGCCGAGCGCGCAGGACGCCAGCAGACTCAGTGGCAGCAGCGCGTCCGCCTCGTCAGCTCAAAGCGGCTCTTGCTCTTCTTCAGCTAGTGCCACAAGCGCCATTGCTGCTGCTACTGCTGGTGGTGGGCATGGCAGCAAGCGCGGTCTGCGAGAAACCAGCGGCTATGGCGGGAACTGCAGGAGCGACCATCTCTCGATGGCCATGGAGGCGGCGATCCGACTGCTCCCTGGAAACGACGTACGCAGCGTGTACTGTGTGTATGTCATAGGTGAGTGTTCGAGTGGTGGCTGATACTTTCTTGTTGTGGCGGTTTGTGTAGCGCTGCGCGGACTGCAAGGCGATCTACCCGCAGTGGTCGGCGGTGTCGTTCGGGATCCTCGTGTGCCTCGCGTGCGCGGGCAAGCACCGGTCTCTGGGCGTGAGCGTGAGCTTCGTCAAGTCGCTCGGCATGGACAGCTGGTCGCAGAGTGAGCGCCGGTTGCTCGAGGTATGTTGTTGGCTACGAGAGAACGAATCGTGTCCACTCTCAGCAGCTTAGTGTATGATGTGTGCATGCTCGCAGGTCGGAGGTAATGCCAAGTGGATCGCAGTGTGCGCTGGCACGTCGACGAGCGACCTGCCGCTCGAAGAGAAATACATATCTGGGGTCGCAAAGGCGTACAAGAGTAGGTAAGGAAGCTATTGAAGACATGAGAAGGTAGCTGGTGGTGGCGTCTGAAATGGAACATCTTGCTCAATTTCTACCGCTTCTCGAATAGGATATCGATGGCTGCCACGGGTTCGCACACCTCGACCTCGCTCACAGTCACAGACTTTCTATCGATGCTCGCGAGGGCGTCAATGCCGAGCCCAACGAGCAGCGCTGATGAAGGCGCGCCTCCGCTCTCACCCGAGATCATCGTTCTACCAGGTTCGTACTCGCACATGCATAGTACTCGCACGTCCGCTCTACTCTACACAGTAGCTGGACGCTAAACGCCTCGAATATCCCATTGTAGTGCTTCCTCCTTCGCCACCTCAAGCGCTCGCTGTAGTCGAACCGAGCAGCATCGGCGACATCAACCTTAGCGACAACAAGCCTGCTCCTGTAGACCCCGACACGCTCTCCGTCAAGTGCACAACGTGCCGCTTCCAAGTGCCGCTAGAGCACTTGGACTCGCACTCGAAAGAGTGTGTCGTCAGCGCTGCGGTACGTGGTCCTCGCATCTCCACTCTGCTCAATACTGGCGCTTCTCAGATAGAAATGCTGACGTGGACGTGTCGCTGTCTTGCATGTGTAGTCTGGCGTGGTGTGGCGCAAGTACGAGCGACACCTTGGCGTGCCAGGTCTCTCGCTAGGCTTCAGTTTGACGAAAACCAAAGGCGGGTTTGCTGAGATCACCCGCGTCACTCCCGGTGGAGAAGCCGAGAAGCTCAATGTGGTCGTTGGGAGCTACGTCGTCGGTCTGAACGCCGTCAAGACGTCTTCGTTCGAAGAGATCGTCGAGCTCGTGCGCACACTGCCGCGACCGATCCTCTTTCGCTTTGTCTGTCGCCCAAGCAGCAGCACGAGCCACAGTACCAGCGCCAGCACTGGCACCACAAACCCAGTCATGACGACGATGACTCGCGCCACGCCGACGATTTCTTCAGTGCCAGAGCCGATCAGCATCAACCTGGAGATCACGTTCGACGAGAAAGAGCTCGGCTGCTCGCTGCAAGTACGCGACTATGTGTGCGTCGTGCATCAAGTCGACAAAGGTACGTGCATACGCGCTCACAGGTTGCATCTTCTTGTCGATTTCGTTTGTCCTTCAGTCTCACCAACGCCTGCACTCTCCCATCTTCTGTCAGGCGGACCAGCGCACAAGCACGGAGTGCTCGTCGGCTCTCGCATCGTCGAGGTGAACGGCCGCAAGTTCCTCAAACCGGAGGACGCGATCCAAGCGATCAAGACGAGCAAACGACCCATGCGCGTCACGTTCCACCGCGTCGAAGGTCTCATGCGCGGTTGGAACCGACGATGACAGACCTGAAGGAAACACTCACACGACATAGACGCATAGACGCATAGACATTCTCGCGCGTGCCGTTCGTCGCCTGCGGACGTGACGCGCGCTTACATCGATCGACTCTCTTCTCCGCTGTATTTTGCTTGCTCTGGAAGCCACGCCTTCAGCAGGATTTCTCTCATTACCGTGCATTATAATAGCAGCACACGCGCACACACTCAACACAAAACCGCATGAGCAGGGTGTGGACTTACTTGCCTATCGATCTTTCGCTTAGACATCCGGCACCACAGCCCCACCAGCGCCAACCGCTTTTCGCCTGTACGCGTCGACGACAAAATCTGCCTGGCGCTGCGATTTTCCCTGCTGCAGCGGAGCGAAGAACGGATGCAGCAGCACGCTTTTCATCGTCGGTCTCTTTCTCGGATTGAAATGCACGAGACTCATCAGCAGCTCCATGCCGCCAGAGAGGACTTCGATGCGTGCACGACCACGCTGGATGACTGGGTCGGAGCCGGATTCAAGCGAGTACTGCGCACGGTCCTGGTCGAATCGGCTCTTGACAGAGTTTGGACTCTTCACTGCTCTCGCAGACGCAGTAGCGCTTCGCGATCGTCTTCCTGATGCGGCTACTGGCGCCACTGCCTCTGGTCGCAGGTGCTTCACAAGCACTCCCCAGACTTTGTCGAGTCCCTTGTCAGCACTGGGGTTTTCCTCCGGCAAGCCAAAGAGCACCAGGTATCGGTAGAGCGTGTGGTACAACACATTCTCGTGGTCGTCCTTGATCGCGCGCTTGAGCACAGAGAAACCCGAGCCTCGGCGAGGATTCTGCGTTTGCATAACAAGGAGCGGATGAGATTCCACGCAATACCATTCCGACAAATGAAACCAGCGAACGCACCGTCCAGACGTATTTCAAGCCCTCCAGCAGATCAGCTGGACAACGCACGCTCTCGAGAATCTCTTCATATGGCGCACTACACAGCGGATAACAACAGTCAGTCTTCGTCACAACACTTCTCCAGGTAGCCGCCATATCACGGTATCGAAACCGTCCTGTACCTTCCAGTAAACAGATGAAGAAAACTCAGCCCAAGCGAAAAGGTGTCGGCAGCGAAAGACTGCTCTGCGGCGTCGCCCTCCAGCAAAAACTCGATCGGGGAGTTCTCGAGCGTCGTGAATTGATCCAATGCTACAGGTTTGCCGAGAGTCTCAGCGCTCGATTCGGCAGTTCCGTAGTCTGCGAGTTTGATCCAGTATGAGAACGTGGCCGGAAGACGCAGTTCGAAAGATTTATCCTCGACGAAGTATGCCAGAATGAGGTCCTCGCCCTTTTGCTTGTTGATCAACTCCTGGCGATTGATATCTTTCAGGAAAAAGTTGAGCAGCTAGCACAATAAGAGAGAGAGACACACACAGGTGCAATGGAAGAGTTAGTTTCCACGACATTGCAACAGGGACAACACAGTGGCATACCTTGATGTCGCAATGACGAAAGTGGAAACGCTCGCGAGCGCAGTACAAGCTGAACACCATCTGGAAGAAAAATGGCACCACGACGGTCTTCAGAGGCAATAGCTTGTCGTGCTGCAAACTGATAAAGTCCTCGAGGTCGCCGCCGTCGCAGAACTCCATCTGGATGTATTGATATAGCCCACCAGCACCGCCATTCGCTCCTGCCATAGAAGAACGGAACGCAGCAAGCGATGCGGGGTCGACGCTGAGTCGCCTGTCTGCGAGGATGTCGCTCGGCTTGCGGTGCTCGGCGCTTCCCCATCGGTCTGCGCGCGGACGGTCCGGTGACACAAACATGTCGTAGATCTGCAAAAAGTTTGGACAAAACTTGGTCTGGACCAGCTCCGAGAGCAGGATTGTGTGCGCGATCTCTTGTCGCACAACGCTCTGCTCAGGTGGGAGGGGATAAGGCACACCGGGTCGATCGTCAGTAAAGAGATAGACACAAATCGGGAAGCAGCTTTCGTCCAGCATCTGGCTCATACCTGGTTCCCAGTGCTTTCGATGGCGGCGATGTCCATGACACTGATGGCTTCGAGTCGCTTGTGGCGGGTGGAGAATACCTTGTGGACTTCTTTGTACGCGCCATCCGAGAGGTAGTGACCGCGAGGGTAGTCGGGGTACACGTCGATCATCGATTTGCGCGATTGACTGGGAGATGCACATTTAGGACGGTTCACACACTGTCAGCAAAGGCAAACACAACACCGCGCGGGTTGGACAAGGTCGGAAAAAAGCACGCACTTTGAGTAGTTCGCCATTGCCCACGCATACGCACTGCATCAAGGTGAGAAGAGACAAGAACATCAGCTCCAGTGGCATCCCAGTCCAACACCATCAGCAACCACAGACAAGAACGTACATGTTTGTGATGTTTCTCCACGACGCCGACACATTCCGCAGCGCGTTTCGCAGCGTCGCGACGGGTAGGACGCGCGAGTGCAGCACGAGTCGCAGCACATTGTCCGCCAAGATCTTCTTTTGCTGCAGCTTCAACTGCACGTGGTGCTTCTGCTCTATGGATGACACTCTGCCACTCAATGACGACAACGGCGCTCTTGGTTTATTTGTCAAAGATGCTGACGGCGACGCTCTTGTCAATGAACCTCTCGTGAGCGACGAGCGTGTGAGCGAGGACGATCGTCTCCCGAGAGAGAGTTGTCCAGCAGAAGCTCGCCCAAATGACGGCAACCCCACGGAATCTCGATCAGCAGTGTGCAAGCCTGCGCCTGCCGACTCCCGCGATAGCAGTGGCGCCAGATCATCTTCCGCTTCGTCTTCGTCCCACTCCAAGCCATCTTCCACCAACGACGGAAGCGCCGAGTGAGCGATCGGCACGAGCGAGATCCTCCGTCCAGCGATGCGTCCGAGACGAGAAAGTCTGCGCGCGCGGCTTTTCTCCTTGCGCACGGACGGCTGCGCGAGAAACTCTTCCATGGCGTCTGCGATCTCCATGTGGCGCGACGACGAGAGGATGCGGTCGTGCTCAGAGAGTGACAGGATCTCCAGTCTCTGCGCCTCGAGGGTGCTGAACAGGTTCTTGTATGGCTGCAGACTCGGTTCGTTCTCGAGCGAGTCCATCGTCATAGTCGCGTCAAGAAGCGCTTTGTTCGCTGCTGCTGCTGTGGGTTTGCGGCTGGTGCGCTTCTTTTTCGCGATCATGTCGACGTTCATCTCCTCCTGTCCATTATCGTCTTCACCGTCTCTGCAGTAACAAGCCAACACATACAAGTGAGAAACCACCAGCCACAACGGAGCAAACATAATAGCATTCTGCCCAAGAACGTACGCGGTGAGCTTTGGCAGCACGCGTCGGTGCAGCTCGTGGAGAATGATGTCGGCGCGGAGACTCGCGATGCGGTACAAGTAGCGGTTCACACTTGCCATCGCCGTGAAGCCGAGCGCCAGCAGCAACTCGGTCAGTCGCGCGCGCTCTTTCTTGCGCTTCCACACACTCGCAGTCGGCGCTCGCACCATGTACCCTTGTCCAAAGCCAAACTCGCTCGCGATCTGCGCCTGGTGGCGCTCGTCCAGCTGCTCTGCGAGGTACTGCACGAGTTTCTCGTCCGCATCGCGGACCAGCTCTTTCGCGCTCCGCACAACCGGTGGAGGAGGAACAGCAGCGCGGACCTGTCACACAATACAAGCACAAGGTCACTCACTTGCAGCCGCACACCCCAAACAAACTCGTAGATCGGCACACGCATACCTGGACTTTCGGGATCCTCGTCGCTTTCTTGGACCGACTCTTACTACTGCTGCTGGTCGCACTGACGACGTGCGCCTTGGTGGCGCTGCTAGCCACAGCAATGTCTCTCGGCGCGGGCTTGGACTTGCGCTGGGCTCGCTTCCCCACTGCGACCGCACTTGCTGCACTTGTGCTGCGGCGTTTCTGCCGAGCTGCAGGGACAGACACGAAGTCCGCCTGCATCATCTCTTCGTCCTCCGGCTCGTCCAGTTCGTCATCGTCTTTCTCGTCGGAGGACGACAGGGGCGAGCGGCAGATCCCGCCGCGCAGCATTTCGCGATCCGCTTTCTCGTGTTTCCACGCCTTTTTCGCGTTTGGTTCAATTTTCAAATTGCAAAATTGTTGTGGATCCCAATCCTCTCTAAAATGTTGTCTGAGGAGCAAACTCGTCAGATGACTTGGTTTTGCTATTTCCTCCCCATTTACGGCTTTTAAGGAGGCTATCATACTCTGTTTGCTTTCTTCAATACCCATGGGTAATGAGAAGTAGCAACCACCATGGGTACTGCTCCTCTTTTCTTTTTCTGCGTGTGTCTCTTTCGAGAAGAGGAACAGAACAACTCGCGATCTTCGACAGTGAGCAGCAGACTTTGAGCGCATGATCCAGTTTCTTGCGTCACCACCACGAGCGCATGAAATGAATCCATCGATCTTCTATCGCGCGCGTGAGCGTGATGAAGGAAGAAAGAAGATCGCTGCTTGACACAGGATGGCACGATTGCGAGAGCTGCCTATCGTACCGCCGTGTATAATGCGCGCACACTCATCCAGTCAATGGCAAAGCGCGATACAAAATGCTCGGGCAAAAGGGATGGCTTCATTAAATCCCATCTCGTTTCTATCTACGATGGTGTGCACCGCTTAGACAGGGTGATAATAAATACAGACCGCAGTCGTCCTCTCTGGGCAGGGGCTTTTGTACATTCGGGTCTTCCTCTTCTTGGTCTTCTATTGTATACGCGCGCGCTTGGAGTGCTGTCTTGTGTCTGTGTGTGCTTTTGTACAGGTCGAGAGTCTTCTTGCCGCGCTTCTTGGGCTCTATGCCTGCACGGGGAACTGGCGCTGCGAGAGCAGGAGCAGGAGCTCGAACTGCGAGATGGGGGACACGTCGATGGGGCTGCGGTCGACGCTCGGGTCCGCGCAGCCGATGATCTCGGGCACCACGGCGAACGACACGCCCTTCTTGCTGCTGTGGTGCTGCATCGGGTACTCCCAGAGGTCGCGGCGCACCTGCTTCTTGTAGAGCGAGCGCAGGCACTCCTGGCGGTAGAACTCGGTCAGACGCGCCTCCATCTGGTTGGAGATCTCTGCTGCGTAGCGCTTGCCCAACATGCTCATGGTTGGATGGATTGGTTGAGTTGGTGCTTTTGTAGGAGCGTGCAAATGGGATAATGAGGACGAAGAGAGGAGGACGAAGAGAGGAGGAGCATCCAGCTTTTGCGTTCGTTTGGCCGCACAGAGAGAGCGTCTGCGAAAGGCAAAAGCTGCTGCCTGGCTGCTCAGCTGATCCCAAATAGACTGGCGCCTCCTGCGAGCCGGAAAAAGCGAGCGACAGCGTGAGATCGCTCCGTCTTTCCAGCCGCGTTCGCAGAAAGCGGATGCGTATTGATAGCAGTGGGATGGCGACGACCTCGCGTACTGAGTGCGTGCCATTTGCAGTGCATGAAGGGGACTGAAAACGTTGATCAACATGCGGTTGTAGCATGTTTAAAGAGGTCTGGAGGACAGTTGAAAGAGGGAGTGAAAGCACGCTTCTACAGCCATTACCTAACGGATGAGCCTGTCCAGTCTTTGGCGACCAGATGGATGCACCGCATGCACAGCAGCCCTGTTCGCGCTGAAAAGAGCCGCTCGCTACGCTGCACGCAACACGATAAGAAAGCGAGCGCCTCGTCAATCGCACTGGAGGCGCCAATTCTCCAACCGCTTTCCCCATTCTTATCCCCACTCGCAGCGACAGCGGGCGGGCTCCGAAATGAGCGAGTGCGCTCAACAATACGCGCGCGCGAGTGTGTGTCTGCGGCATTCATGCTTCCTTGCTATCTTTAGACAATGGTTCGCGCGACTCGGAGAGCAGCAGAAAGCAGCACGCGCTCGCATGCACGCCACGTGTCCTGTTCGGAGAAGACGCTGAAGCTGGAGCGGTGTGTGTTGTGAGCGGACTCGCAACAACAACGACAGAGCCGGCGCGTCCTGATTGGCTGGAGGGAGAAATAAAGAAGGGAAGCCATGTCTCTCGCTCGTTGCTGCGTTGTTCCGTTCGAGCCAGTGTGATTGAGTGGCTTGTCCAACAGTGTGACGCTTCGATGGATTTTCGGCTGATCTTGTCGTATTGTTGACAACTTCTACATTGACGCCGTTGCTCGATAATGGAGCCGAATGAATGGCGAAATGGCCACACAAACTGCTTTGCTGATCCCGCAGCCCGCATCAACAATCGCAGTTTGCGTGGGTGCCGCACATCCGCAGATGCCTCTGCGGAAACTTCAGCGCCAGCACCGTACAGCGTGACTCACCACTTTTACATGTGTGGGTGGAGTGAGTGGGGACAGAGACACCTCTACTCTCGCTCTTGGCTCTGGTCGTTGAAGTCCCAGCCTTAAATGCTTGTGAACCAGAGGATCACAGATCGCAGGCGTGTTTGTAAGCTTGTGTGGCGCTCCGGACACTTTGAGCGTGCAGAAGTCGCAATTACGCATGCCACCAAAGCAAAGTTTCATTGTCCTCCTCCTTACTTTACAGTCACCCGACATGCCCCTTCAAGTATCCAGCAGAGACTTTACCGAGTCGTTTTCACAGCCACACGAAACATTCTGCAGTTGCAGCACCGAATCGAGGATCTCGTCCTCTACACTCCACGGCAGCAGCGGTTCTGTTTTTGCCATTTCGTATCCATGTTATTGTGGTTCTCGAGCCTGCCACCTGTCATCTGCTGGCTGGTGGCAACTGCTCTCTCGCTCTCACTCTCTCTCTCATTCTCTCGCCAAAGTCCACCCATCTTGTCAAACACGATGGACCAACTGACAGATCGCCACAGCTGCTCGAGGCGACTGTGCCGCACTATACAGTCCTGAAGCGCTGGAACCAGCTGTTTCCCTCACACGACCACTTCAGCAGCGGCAGCACGAAAGTGTCCATGAGCCAGCGCAGAGCACGCGCGGTCTTTTCGCTCGGAAGCAGCGCGAACACCAGCCGGTGCGGAGCAAAGAGCGTGAACGGCAGCAAATCTCGCTGATGACCAGGAAGCGACACCGGATAGTGATCGCCAAAGTTGCTGCAGAGAGCGCCGTCCACAAACAGGTTGCCCGTCGTCGTGTAGAGCGTGAGCGCGCCGCGCCGCAGGACCACGCGCTCAACGCGTGCAACGCGGCTGGCGACAAGTCGTCCGTGACGAGGATGACCCGCTCCTACTTTATGGTCGAGCACGTAGACTGTGTCGTTGATTGCCAGCTCCCGCGCCGCTTTCTGATGGTGCGGCATTCGCAGCATGGAGCAGCTCGGCCAAAAGATGCCGTCGGCATCCACGCACTCGGCCGTGCACATCGGATCGTCTTCCTGTGTTCCATTTGGATCCGCACCGCATTTGGTGTCTGGACTGGGATGATATCCCGGATCGTAGAAGATGAGGTGGTCGGGCGTGATCTCCAAGACCTGCTCGGATTCCAGCTGCTTCACAGAACCACGCGGACGGACAACCACGCGTGAGACTCGCATACCAGAGTGGCCACTAAGGAACAATCCATCCATCCATCCATCTACCCATCCATTCGTCCTTACATGCTGCGGCTGCTGACGGATGCGGCCAATTGGTTCGTGCACCACGCGGAGAAACTGCACGGGGACAGACAAGTCGCTATCATGCGGGATGTAGTAGACAGTCGAGAGCACAGCGGCGCCGTCCGCGTCCAGCACCACAACTCGGTCGCCGACCGCGATATCCCGGATCGCGCGCGGCTCGATCGTTGACACGGCAGCGTCATCGCCACTGGCATGCAATTTCTCCACGAGCACCTGCGCTGTTTCAGGAAAGCAGCTCGCTGTTCAAATAGGCAAACAAGCAAGCAAAAGCAGCACAAGTAAGTGTCAGTACTGAGCAGCGATGCACATTGCAATCCCGCACAACAAACAAACAAACAAACGCACAGGTGCCGAGGATCGTGTAGTCGAGGTCGCTCTCGCAGAACGGTCCTCGCTTGCCCGCGTTGCACAGACAGTTGCCGCCCAGCGTGCACACGCCCATGCCGGAGCAGATCACGCCGTCTTTCTCGCACAGCACTGTTCATGACAGTCACACACAGACACAGAGCGACACAGTTCATAGGAGCATGATTGAGGACATGCAGCTCTTGATAGGCAAACCGAAAGATACCCAAATGACCACCACTCACTGCCATCGATGCTCTAGAACACGTCCTTAACCTTTTGCGTCCCCACATTGCCTGCAATGAGGAAAAGCGACGGCACTGTGGTCGCGTTTGCGTGCTGGGAGCTCTCCCCGGGACACAGATCGCAGCCGTCCGGGTACAAAGTGACGGTGGACACGCTGCTGCCGCGGAGGATCGTGCGCAAAACCGGCACGTCCGGGACGAACTTGGTCGCGTCGCACACGGGGATGAGCTGGTTCGCGTGGCCGGTCGTGTTCGTGCGGCTCACGCATGCTGGGCTGCAGTAGTAGGCGCGCGGCACGCTGCGGTGGAACGCCACGACCGCGTGACCCCACTTGCCCATACACACGTCCTTGTCGCGCGTCGACAGCATGCTCCACTCGGCCGTCGAGATCCCGGACTCGTCCGAGCTCGCTTGCGACCAGTCGCTGCCGTTGCGCATGAACCAGACGTCCGAGTACGGGAACATCTTGGTGATGCCGCGGCCGACGATCCCGCCACCGATGAGCCACAGCCGCGGTCCGAGCTCCACGTTCCCCATCGTGCGCGAGTCGAACGACACGACCGAGTGCCACGCGCGCTTGCTCCAGGGTGCCGCCTCAGTCAGGAGCGTCCAAATGCCTGCAGTTTTGATAGAGCGCCATGAGTGACGGACAGCTCGTCTCACAGCCATAGAATAATGGCGTACAGCAACAGAGAGAGAGAGAGAGAGAGAGAGAGAGAGAGAGAGAGAGAGAAACGCAGTCACACA